>JAOTQR010093271.1:15934-31840 GCA_025774065.1 Solanum ossicruentum | reverse complement strand
GACATATAATTCTAAGTATTTTCTTAAGCCTAAATAATTATTACAAATCAAGTTTATTTTAATTTTATTTTCAACATTTCCTCCATTTGTATACCAAAGAGAAGTGACGACTAGAGACTAAGGGTAAGTTTTGTACGATGAAATTATTTTTCAAGAAAAACATTTTTCAAAAAAATTTAAAAGTGAATTATTTAGTGATGTTTAGTGTTTAGTCGTATATAAGAAAGCAATTATACTTCAACAAAATATTTGTATATGATCTCTAGAAAATTACTATATATGAAGGTGGGGTGGTACTGGGAGCTACAGAGATGAGATGAGGTGTGTTGGAGATTTAGATGTGAGAAGGATACAATCAATGTTTAACATCATTTGTGAATTTTTTTTTTCATATATCCACTAAGATTATTTTTGTCATTTTTAAGAGCTTAATTCAAAAAGAAAATATTTTTTAAGATTTTTACAAATCGAACTTGAAATAATTAGAGAACAGTTTCTGCTCTATATGGAAGACACCCTAATTAAAATTAATCTATCTATATATATATATATAAGATCTACTTTTTTCAGGATTTACGCACATTTCAAGCTTTTGACGTTAACTAGAACGTATCCTTAGGAAATCGTTACTGTATTAATTTTGTAATGTAGAGGCTCGATCGATACTTTCGCAAAGAATTTAGAGATTAAGCTACATATCTTCAATGTAATTGATATTAAATTATCAAATCATTCAAATGATATTATAAATAAAAAATTTTAAAAATGTGAAATTTATAATTTCAAAAATAAAATAAATTACCCATTAAAATAGGTAAAAAGGGACATGTTCATGTAAAACTTTGCCTAAATTGATCTTTGAGTGCAAAAAGGTTACAAGTTGACTTTTGGCATCCCAAACTATATAAAAGATCACTTGGAAAAGGCTAGTATATTTGTTCTACTCCTACCGAAAAGGCCATAATGGCCTAGAAATCTGAGGTTGATAAGTTAAAATTTTTGTCTTTTACTTCTTTTATCCTAAGGGATGAAAAACTCCATTTGTTCATATACGCGATGTCGCGCTTCGAGAGCATTTCTTAATCGTGGCCCATACTAAAAAATTATTGTTGGTTCCGAATGAGCCCTTGCCCTTGCTAACTTATTTGGCAAAAAATTCAACTTATAATAGAATACGAAAGTGAGTAATCTGAAAGAACCCAGTAAATGATAACTTTTAAAATGTCCAACTCATAAGTAGCATAATGTCATGGCTCAATAATAAGATAATAGTTTCGAAGTCAAACTCTGAAAGAAACGTCTGACTCTATTTCATTTTATCTATGAAGCATTGATTTACTCATAAAAAGGTACACGGACAAGTTCACGCCTATCTTAAAGAACTACTCAATAAAATAAACTAGAATGAACAGGTCCCTCCAAAAGTAAGGAGGTCCCGCCCAAAGCTGAGATGAACAGATCTTCAACATAAAGCACTTATTGAGGATCTCTAGTACTTGTATCTACATCATAAAATAATGCAATATAAAATGATGTCAGTATATGAAATGTACGATATGTAAAATAGCCAAAAAGAAACACTTCGCAAATAATGACCATCTAAAACTCAACTCAAAATAAAATATGCAAGTCTTAGAAATAAACCATGCTTTATTAATAGCCTCAATCATGTGCAATCTCATTCAAATCATTTTATCCAAATCATTGCATTTATTCTTTGGGAGTTTCTCTAACCAACAACCACCATTTATGAGCTAGTGATTATACAATGCTTTGCATTATCATAGTTACAGTAGTCACATACCTCGCTCAAGTAGGGGACGATCAACCTCAATGGATCCATAATCAAGTCAAAGTCCTCTTTTGGGACAAGTAAGGAGTTGTCTGAACCAATGGTATGATCCTATCCTAGTATGAGATTCTAGTAATCAGTGCTCATTACTATGTACTCTCCATAATGACTCATTATGCTCATATGCTTAATCAAATAAAATACTCAAATGTGGACACTTATGAAACTGAATCTCATCATGTTCTTTCATTTTAAAAAAATATACTCCCAAGACTCATACATCATCACAACTATTTTCTTAAGACATCATTTATGTTAAAAACAAATTCAGACTCAGTTAAATAAGTGGCAAAATCAAGATAATTCATACTCTACTCATCGCATGAAAATTATCAATCTCCATTCAAAATAATGTATAGTAAAAACTATGATCGCTAACTCAACTAGAATTTATGTGAATATAATCATGAACGATAATTTCAAGAATTAAAATATAGAAACAACGATAATCTCAATGCATAATTATGTAGAACTCAAAGAAAGAGAATCAAACTCATTTGAAATTCAAAGACATTAAGGCTCAAACTCAACTCATGCTCATATTTGAAAAGAATTTAGATATTGGACGCATAGACAAACTCAATCTAACACTATGACCAATTTTACATACCTGAAAAATTGGTATCTCAATCAAAACCTAAAGATCTTGGTAGAAACTCTATACTAGTTTTTCTCTCTAGCTCCTTGAAAGTTTGCTCTCAAATAATCTAAGTGTTAATAAAAGTATAGGTACATTGAGTACTAATAAGGAGCTTGTTTAAGTCCCACAATATTAAGATTTTTGTTGAAAAATGGTAAGAAAGGACAAAATTAACCCTTATCAAAAACTGTTGGAGGCTATCTACAGACTAATCTATGGGCCATAGAATGCCCTCTCATGGAACTCGGCCTTTGAAGGCTTGAGACCATCATACTTATACGAATTGTAGAACTCATTACGGGTCATCCTGTATGCTCTTAGAAAAAAATTACTAAGACTATGTATTCAGGGTTGAAAACCACAACACTAAACTACGACTCGATTGATGAACTACCGAGCAATAGGCTTAGCTTGTAAATGGACACTGAATCTTCCCAAGGGTTGTAGCACTTGGATTCTACAAACCCAGTCTATAGGGCGTAGATCAGATTACTGTCCATCCTCTAAGTTGTAGAAAAAGCACGGGTCATAGAAAGTTTTGTAGGTCATAGACTCATCTCATACTGAGATTAGCCACTGTAGGGCCTCGATTCCACAAACCCTATCTATGGTCCATAAATAGTTCTATAGATCGTAGATGTTGTCCATAGAAGTCAAATTTCTGCAGAATCAGATTAATTTTTTAGACTTTCTGTGCTATTTGAATTAGATTATTTTGGATGTCTTACAAGCGAGTCCTTTAATGTGTGCTAACAGCTGAGATAAGGACTTCTACGTCTTAAGGAGGCGAACTTATCGACAATTTTGACAGCGTCCTTGTAGCAATGAGTGATTGTGGAATTCATTCTCTTCAACTAGTTTCTTTTCTGTGAGTCTTGAAATAGTCTATGGGGGCTTTCATGCTTTGTTTATGCAAATTTGTAAAGAGTAGAGAGTCAGTTTCTTCCCAAAATGTTTTTAGAGTCATGAGTTGAGCACCATTTCAGCCCATACATTTTTGCAGCTGCTTCTGCATAGTTGCTCGTCTTTGTACCTAACGGTATAGAGTATGTAAACTTACTTATATTGGTGGTGTATGAAATTTAAACCCATTTCTTAAGAGTTTAGGTCTGATAACACAATGTTGGAGCAAAATATAGTTACACGATCCAGTCAATTACATGTAAATCTGTATGATAATAATCAATTGGTAAACTGAGACCTACACTATATTGATAATGCAAGAGAGTATACACCATAAAAATATATATACCTTAAATTTTATAGTTTGTTTTAATGTTGCATTCATTTAATTGTTTTGTTTTGCTATATGAAGTGCAGTCCATTGAGTACTATTGATAAATTGTTTAACTTTACCTTACAGGTTACAGTAGAAACCCTAGAGAAGGGATTCATAATAAATGTATTTTCAGAAAGGAATTGCCCTGGTCTGCTCGTCTTCATATTGGAAGCCTTTGAAGAGCTTGGCCTCGAATTATCGGATGCTTGGGTTTCTTGTTCCGACTGTTTTCGCCTTGAAGCTGTTAGTAATGTAAGATTTTCTATTTCCTCTCCTGCATTTTCATTATAAATTTAAATCTCTTTTTTCCTGTTTGTGGAAACAATATTTTCTTTTATTTAATTAAAATTGGTATGTGTAATCCCTCCTCCTCATTTTAAGTTTCTTTCACTACTTTCAAGCCCGATTTATAGTACATAGATTGAAACTCAAAGAAATTTATGGAGGTTTTCAAAAATAGATTTATATTTTTACTTGTTACTTTTAATATATATATATATATATATATATATATATATATATAATTAAAATTAACCCGTTTTACAAAATTTTATCTGCAGCTTTCCCAAATCAATTCTTAAATCTAACATTATACTTAACTAATATGAATATTGTGATAAAATATTCATATTAATTATTATTTTTTAAATTTAAAATCAACAAGTAAAATAAATAAACGAAATATAGTGTATAATGCGCAATTTATGAAGGTGACTTTAGTAATTTCTTATTGCAAAGTGTTACTATTGAAAAGTGAGGGTACTTCCCTGGTTTCATATTACTTAGCTTTATATTAAAGTAACTCTTTATTTTATTTGTTCATTTAACATATCAAAAAAAATATATTATATTTTTTCCAAATTATCCTTGTCATTAAATAATTACATAAAATAGTAACAATTAAAAGTAAAATTTTAAAGCATAATTAATGAGTTTAATTTAATAAAATAAATTATTAATAAATAATTTTATAAAGAATATGTTAAATCAATATGAATCTAGTAATATGAGACGAAAAAAATATTCATAATAATCTATTGCTCCCTTAATTGAAAAGATAAAAACTGGAAAATAGTAATGGATTATTTCTTAATTTTCCAAAATAATAATTATCTGAACTTAAAAATTACTTAAATCGGGATGAAAGGAGTACTTGTCCACAAATACCTTTTGTCCATGCTGTTGTTTAAAACTTCACGTGTGTCTTGTACATAATCCTCGTAATTTGAAGCGCAACACTTTGGATTTTTGATTGAGTGTGACCAATTTTTAATTATTTTATTTTAAGAATCTTTTATGTTTATTCACCAAAATTCGGAACACCTTAGTCTAGTTTTCAATATCAATGAAACGAGTTTATTTCTCAACTAGTTGATAGATACAATAACAAGAAAATTAGCTTTGTAGGAGGATAATTATTATTTAAATGATCATTTAGAAGAAGTTTCTTTGTATTAATGCAATAGTTGAATTAATTATCTTCTTACATTACATTCAACGTTTAAAAATATTACTCAATAATTAAAATAATCAAGAAAAAAATAATAAATGACTCTATATATTAGTTTGCACCATCATAATAGTCTTTTACAACAAAATTTACAAAATTTTTTACAAGATTGCATGACGCATGATCAATTCAAAACCTTAACGTATCACAGGTGGTAAGATATTCTGGTGTGGTACATTTGGTATGTATTGTTTGTAATTTACATATTAAATTTGACAACGTATTCGAGGAAATTTTTGGAAATTAAAAATTGCTCAAAGTAAAGCTTAACTTTTAGAAAAAAATTTTCAGTTGTTTATTTAAATTGATTTCAATAATAGTCTATTTGATCGTGAAAGTAGTGAATGAAACTATTAGGCCAGAAAGTAAGTTTTATAAATGATATTGTCTACATAGATTTTCTGGCTCACTTTTTAACACCATACATTACAATTATTTCTTCACAAATTACACAGAGCTATATTATGTACCCAAACGGTAATCCGTTACAAAACACCAAACTACAGAGTTATTATTTCTATTGTAAAACTCGATTAACACTAATTAAATTGAAGAATAATCCATGTGAGAGCAATCCACTCTTCTTGTACTCAAACAGGAAACTTTTGTACTGAGAATTATTGAAAAGCTTAACTCATCTGATCCCTACTATATATACAGTTTCTATCTAATAAAAAATGACAATTGTAATGCACTAGTCCTAATCAACTGACTTAACATGATAATTCTTACTCCGAGTTTTTTGTATTATGCAATGATCCAAATTAATTTTGGGACAGTAGAAGCTATACTTTTGTATTCTGGCTCTGCCTAGCTTTTAGAGATGGTTGTCTACTTCTTTGACTTCCATGAGATCAATGAATTTCCATATTTGATCAAAAATCCTATCACAAACCTTCTTGGACATGCTACTCAATCTGCATCACAGAAGGCCACCAACTTATTTCTTTTCTTGCTTCTCATTAAAACTCCCATAACAGGTTCTCTCTTCACATAACTCACTACTTTGCGTGCTGCCTCCATGTGTGATTTCTTTGAATTTTGTAAGAATTGGCTCAGGATCTGAATTGCGAAGCCAATATTTGGTTTGGTTAGTGTCAAATAGAGTATTTTTCTAATTAATCTCTGATATGGAGTCTGTTAGAGAAGGATCATTTGTAACATAGATTGCTTTATATGGTGTTGTAGTTGTTAATATTCAAGTTGTTGTCTAGTGGTGTGCAAGATGGTCCAGCACCAATTAATCTATCTCTTGTATTAGCTCCAAAGCATATTTTAATTTATAAATATTCCTTTAGGAGACCTGCTAAATTCAATTCCCAAGAAGTATCTTCAAATTCCAAGATCTTTGATTTTAAATCTAGCATGTGATTCTTGTTTGGTTTGCTCTATCAGCTTCAGACCATTCCTAGTCACCAATATATCATCTACATATGCTAAAATTACCATAAGTTGCTCACGGTTTCTCTTGATAACCAATGAATGATCTAAGTTATTTTGTACAAATCCAGAATCAAACAATGCATTAGTGAGTTTGACATTCCTTTGCCTACTTGCCTGCTTAAGGCCATAGAATAATTTTATTAGCCTACATATTAATTCTGAAGTCTCTCTCTAGCTAGAAAAACCCTCAAGCAATGACATGTAGACTTTCTCATGCAGTTCACCTTGAAGAAAATTATTGAATACATTCATCTGATGGATGTGCCAACTAGAAGTTGCAACGATAGATAAAGCACTTCTCACTGTACTCATTTTCACCACAGGAGAAAAAGTATCCTAACTATCTAAGCGTGTCCTTTGATTATATCCTTTGGAAACTAATATGGATTTATATCTTTCAACAACTCTGTTAGCTTTGAACTTGACTTTATAAAACCCACTTACATCTAATTAGAACCTTTTTAGGAGTAAAGGCTCTAGGATCTATGTGTTGTTTGCTTCAAGGCCTGAATTTCTTCTTGCATAGGAGAAATCTATTTGGGGTCTACACAAGCCTCTTGAAAAGACTTGGGCTCAATAATACAAGAGAAAAAGATAAGTAGGATTGGTGCTAGGGAGAAAGGTCGGCATAGTCCAAAGTGTGAGAAAGAGGATAAACAGTATTCTCACAAGCATCATTGGTCAAAAAATCTGTCATCCATCTAGGTTGTTTTCTAGACCTGTGAGACTGTCTGATAGGTCTATCTTCAGTAACAATTTGCAAGGCATCAACATCATTGTCTATATGTGTTACGACCCAAGTTAGGTCCTAGATGTGTCACAGTAAATGAAGATCCTGTGGGAACCTCGAACAAGCCTTTTAGCATTCATTCAAGTATTTATAGGGTAAATCAAATGATGTAATGCAAACACTTCAGTGCTTAGTCATGCCTCCCAATAATAATACGCTAAAGTAACCATTCATAAGTTTTAAGTTTAATAACATTATTGAAATCTATAGAATGACTCATGAACCTTAAGAATTTACAATGTGAGAATTGTCCTTATCACATGAGGAATCCACCATTTAGATGAGAAAACCTTTCACCAATCATTCATTTAGTCATAAAAAGACTTCCATAATCAAATTCATAACTTTCATAAACCTTTAGCTAAAACCAATATCATTCAAGTCACCTTTCATTAGAATATAAGATAAATTTGGTGGATTCAACATAAAATCGGTCATTTAAACATGCAACGAAAAATGATTATGAATAAACTCAATAAAATTTGTCAATTAAAATAGTAGTCAAAGCAACCAACTACGAAAAACCCTAGATAGCATGAAATGAAAATACTTTTCAAACGTTCAATCTCTTGCAATTGCATATCAATTTGTAATTAAATAAGTTATATAGCAGTAAATAACTATAATACATGCATTTGAAGCAAAATCATAAAGATCCACAAATTTGCATAAATAAAATTGGGAGATTTAGTTAGAAAATACTTGGGCTCCATGGGTGCAGGGTACGCATGATTATGAAACCCACATACCTTAGATATGATCTATGGAGTAAATAGGGACCTAAAGAAGGGAAGCTTAAAACCCTAGTTGAAACCTTTAATAGGAGCCTTGAGAGTTGAGAGACTTTTGATTTAGAAAATTTTAGGAGAATGATTTAGAATGAGAATAAAATGGATAGCATTAGGTTGAAAAGAGTATGTTTTAGAACCAAAACAACATGGTTTAGGACATAGGGTTAGGAACAAAGTAAAAAATACACTTTATTAAAGTTGCCCGGAGGAAAACCACAAGGTCGGTCTATAGGTCGTAGAAACACCTACTTCCCGCAGAAGGGGTTTCATCCTGGCTATGCTTCAAAAGTTCAACGACCTCAAACTTGAACCCTCAAACTAGGTGCCTATTCTATGGTCCATAGTTCCCTTTATAGGTTGTAAATGCTCCTCGTAGAGTACTCAATACTTAGCTAAATTTTAATCTTCATTAACCCAATGATGATCCCTTATTATAATTTGTAAACAGGACTACAACTTGTAGGTGGTCTCGTCCTCTTGAACCTTATTTCACCCCATTTGAATCTCAACCACAAGCCTAGATTATGACTCGTACACCTCTTTATGGTCCTTAAGGACCCTTCATACATCCAACCAAAATTTTGTAATATTCACCAAGTCCCTGACCTAACCACGAGCTCATCTACGACCTCTATATCAAACCATGAATCATAGTTGATGCTCTTACATCACCACAACAAAACATTTATTTCACTTTCAATCTAGATTCTAACCCTTTAATGTACAGGGTATTACAATATTACCCTCTTGAGCACATTTGTCGTCTAATGAGATAAAAGCAAGTAGAGTTAAATGAATATCAACAACCTAACATGAATGAAAAATGTAACTCAAAACATCATTTTCATGAAAAATTTCAAACTTATGCATATATTATCATTCAAATATAGTCTTATGAGTATGTATGCATTCATTATGACACGAAAAATTGAAATGCAAGAATTTAAGGTTGTTGGGATGGAATAACCTAATACATTAGGCTTGAGCAGAGTGAAAAAGATAAGGATATTATTTCATCATATTTGGCTCCTCTTTTTATACAATACTTTCAACTTGTTGATTCCTCCAAAGGAGTTTGAAAAATGCAATTTGTTTATTCTTCAATCTCTTTGCTTGCTAATCCAAAATCTCAATGGAAACTTCCGTATAGGTTAATTCTCTTCAGCATCCACTTTTTTCAATGGAATAATGGAACTTAGGTCACCTGCAAACTTCCTCAATATGGATATACAGAACACTAGCTAAACTATAGCCAATTTCATTGACATGTTTAACACATAAAAACCTTTCCAACCAGCTCCAAGGTCTTATAAGGTCCTACATACCTAGAACTTGATTTCTCCTTTTGCCAAAATCAAATCACAACCTTTATTGATAAAACATTCAAATAAACATAATATCCCATATTGAACTCAAGATCTTTCTTCCTTATATCGAAATATGACTTTTGGTGATTTTGAGCTATATTTTTACCTTTCCCTTATGAGCTCACCTTTTTTATAGCATCCAAAAAATTTTTTTGACCAATCAATGGCATCTTCCTTACTTTGAACCAAACCACCAAAGACCTGCATCTTCGCCCATACAAATCGTCAAATGGTGCCATCTCGATACCTGAGTATAACTATTAGTTTAGTCAAATTTGATGAGCAGTAGGTCATCATCCCAATTATACTTGGATTCCAACACATAAGCCCTGAAACATATCCTCAAGAGTTTTAACGGTTCTCTTAGCTTACTCATCATTTTGAGGATGAAAGGCGGTGCTTAGCTCCACCTTGGTGCCAAGTGTTCTTTGAAATAATTTTCAAAAGTGAAAAGTAAATTAGGAATTATGATCCAGTAAAATAGACAAGGGTACACCATGAAACCTTATCAATTCACAATTATACAACTTGGCATAGTCCTCGGCATTATAGGAGGTCTTAGCTGATATAAAATCAGCCGACTTAGTTATTATATCAACAATCACCCAAATAGAGTCATGATGCTTCAAAGTATAGGGAAAACCCACTATAGAATCCATGTTTACATCTTCCTACTTTCAAGTAGGGATTTGAATATCTTGGGCTAGGCCACCCAGTCTTTGATGCTCAACCTTCACTTGTTAGCAATTTGGACACTCCACCACGAACTTAGCTATACCTTTTTTCGTGTTATTCCATCAACACACTTCCCTAAATTATTTATATATCTTAGTGGATCCTAGATGGATAAAATATTGAAAATTATGATCTTGACTCAAAATCAATTCCCTTAGGTCATTAACATTTGGAATAAATAATTAGCCTTGGTAATGGAGCACATTATCTCATCCTTATGAGGTGACCTCTATCTTGTTTTCGGCAACTTCTTCAATTCAACTAATGTTAGATCTAAGTCATGATTTGCCTTGACATCCACTACTAAATATGATTAAAACCTACTTTGCACATGTATACCACCCTCATTAAAATCACCCAACCTCACTCCCAAGTGGGACAATGAGTGTACATCTTTTACTAACTCCTTTTTTCCATCTTCAATATGAACCACACTCCTCATAGACACTCTACTAAGTGTATTGACTACAATTTTTCCTTGATCAGATGATACAATACGCTCATGTCATAATTCATAAGGAGTTCAAGTCATCTCCTTTTTCTTAGATTTAGTTTCCTTTGGCTAAAGACGTACTGTAGATTCTTGTGATTGATGAATGTATCGACATGCACCTCTTAAAGAAAGTGATGTCATATCTTTAATGCAAAGACAACCATCATCAATTCAAGATCATGAGTCAAATAATTTCATTCATGCACCTTTAATCGCCTTGAAGCATAGACTATGACTTTACCATTTTGCATTAGAACACACCCCTGATATGTGAGTCTTCATAATACACTACAAACTCATCCAAACCTTTTTGAAATGTGAGTCCTCATGAGCTCATAGCATACTTGTTTCCCCTTTTATTAGTCTTAACATGTATGACATGCATATCTTGCAATAAGGCATTTATTACATAAGAAACTTGATATACATCTTTAATCAGATCATGATGGGTACATGTACATAATATAAAACCATGTAATTCAAGAGTAAATGATATGAGAGGAGTATAATAGAATCACTTAAACATTATTCAAATATTCCACCAAAGGTAGTTAGGGTATCATCAAACTCTTATTTAAACTGTAGATTTCACATGGCATTGCATTGCATAGTAGTATAAAAGGGTAAAACATCATAAAATACTTCATAATATTATCATGTAAAAGAGTTCACATAAAAGAAGATAGGGATATTGAGCTAGGTGAGTTGGCACACTCCAAAAGGCAATGAGATTTTTGTTATTGGAGGCATTTCAGAGTTGAGGAGGCTAGACGTACTATTAGTAGAATGAAGATAGGAAGGGCGATCAAACCTGATGAGATTACGGTAGATTTTTTGAAGAACATGGTCAAGGATGACATAGAGTAGTTGACTAGACTATACAATATTGTTATGAAGATTTCCAAGATGCCCAATGAATAAAGGAGGAGTACAACGTTTCCATTGTGCAAGAACAAAGGAGATGTTCAAAACTGTAATAATTACAGGGGTACAAAGTTGTTAAGCCATACTATGAAGGTATGGGAGAGAGTGGTGGATATAAGGGCCTGAAAAGGAGTGTCTATTTCAGAAAATCAGTTTGGATTCATACTGAGATGATCAACTACTAAAGTAATCCATCTTGTTCGGAGATTGGTGGAGAAATATATGGAAAGAAAGAAGGACCTTCATATGGTGTTCATTGATCTCGAGAAGACCTATGACAAGGTTGTGAGGGATGTTTTATGGAGATGCCTATAGGCAAAAGGTGTTCCAATGGTATATATTAGGGAAATAAAGGATATGTATGATGCAGCCAGAACTCAGGTAAGAGTAGTAGGAGGAGACTTAAACTCCATCAAGGATCTGTGTTGAGCCCTTTTCTTTTTGATTTAGTAATGGATGAGCTGAACCTTTCTATCCAGGAGGGAGTGCCATGGTGTATGCTATATGCGTATAACATAGTACTAATTGATAAGACTCGGGATAAAGTTAATAATAGATTAGAGGTTTAAAGAGATACTTTGGAATCCAAAAGGTTCAAATTGAGCAAAACCAAAATAGAATACTTGGAGTGTAAAGTTAGTGTATCTAGAGATGAAGCAGACATTGAAGTGAAGCTTGGCACTCAACGTATTCCTAACAGATAAAGCTTTAAGTATCTTAGATTCATCATCCAGAGTAGTGGCGATATCGACGATAATGTTACACATCATATTAGGAAAGCATCGATGAAATGGAGGCTTGCCTCAGAAGTATTGTGTGATAAAAAGATACCACTGAAGCTTAAATACAAGTTTTATAGGGTAGTGGTTAGAATATTTTTGTTACATAGGGTGGAATGTTGGCCAATTAAAAATTCATATGTTTAGAAGATGCAGGTTGTGGAGATGAGCATATTGAGATGGATGAGTGGACATACCAGGCGTGATAGGATTAGGAATGAGATCATTCGGGAGAAGCTAGAGGTGACCTCTATGGTTGATAAGATAAGTGAAATGAGATTGCGTTTATTTGGACATGTGTAGAGAAGTAGTATTGATGCTCCTGTTAGGAGGTGTGAAAGGTTGGATTTAGGAGATACACAGAGGGGTCGAGGTAGAACGAAGAAGAATTTAAGGGGAAGTGATCAAACAAGATATGAAGAAACTTCATCTCACCAAGGACATGTCCTTAGATAGAAAAGAGTAGATGTTGTACATGAGAGTAGAAGGTTAATAGCTTAGTAGGGTAGGTCGATAATAGATTTTTTTGATATAGTAGGTTAGTAGGAGTAGTGATGTCTTTACATTGTATGTTGTCATTATTAGTCCTGTACTTGTTTAGTTTTAGCATATTTACATTGTTTTTATATCTTGTGTTGTCATTTTTCATCTTGATATGTTAATTTTATCATATTTGTATACTATCATGCATTTTTCTTATTAGTCGCTCTTTCTGTCCCCTTTCTTTTCGTTTCCTTTCCCATATCTAGTTTATTCTGCTTATGGATTTTTGGGACGAGGGTTCCCAGGAAACAGTCTCTCTACCTCTATGAGGTAGTGGTAATGCCTGCGTACATTCTACTCTCCCTAGACCCCACTTGTTGGATTCCACTAGGAATGTTGTTGTTGTCGTTCCATGACTTCTAAATAGATGAGAAAGAAAAATGGTTAAGATTTGTTGAGGAAAGGTCTCCACAAATCAAAACCCATATACCTTGGTGTCATTGGGGATGAAAATCTTGTTGATAAATGTCAAAAATTCGAAACCCTAGCTTGGACTCTTTTCTTGAAAGCCTTGTAAAACTTTGGAGTATTTTAGAGGAGTGGGACTTAGGGTATTTTGAGAGTGAAGTGGAATGGAGTGACTTTGCATTGTATAATGCTAGAAAGCGCTTAATTGGGGGCTAAAATGATGTAACTTAGGCTTAGAATATTAGGGAAATGACAAAACTATCCCTTCTTTAAAACTATCGGAAAGGACCATGAGACCCCAATTATGGGTCGTGGTCTATTCCATGGGTCATGAAAAGGGGGTCTCATCTGGTAATATTTGGACCCTCAGAAACTTTCTCTGAATCTCAATTCATGGTACAACTTATGGAACATCAACCAATGTACGAGCCGTATTGGTATCTCATACTCCAAACTCCAGAAAACCATCTTTTGACCAAGTCCACCCTCCATTCTATGAGCACAACCTATGGCCTGTGGAACAACATACGACTTGTAGACCCCTTCATGAAAGCCACTTGTACTTAAAAAAAATTCCAAATTTCATTTCTTAGGTACTTTTACACCTTCCAACATGTGGGGCCTTACAAAGTCCATTAGCAAGAAATGGAGTAACAAATGACAAGTTGGCTCCTGGATCAAGAAATGCATATACATCAAAGACCTTTAACATACTAGTGACAATATCAGGAATCTCTTTAACCTCTTGTGTTGTATGGAGGGCATAGAACCGGTCAGTGTACCGACCACCCTCTAGAGCTTGTCTACATTGCATCTCTTGTCCTTGAGACCTAACACTACCACCAGTTTGACAATCCTTGGCATCATGGCCATGTTTTCTACACTTAAAGCATGCATTGGAGTTGGCCAAACATTCTTCTTTGTGAGACTTCCAACACTTCTTGCAAGTGGGATAAGTTAGAGCACCTAAACCATCTCCTTGAACCTTATAATTTTTCCCCTTGTCCTTGATGAATTATTGAGGATGAGTATTGGTTAGAACTTGAGCAATATACCTTTGCTGACCTTGGGCTCTTCTACCATCACCATCTTTGACCCTTTGATTGGAGAAGCCACCCCCACCAACTCGGGACTTCTTGAACTCCCTATACCACTACCTCATCTTCTCATCCTCTATTTTCTCTGCATAAGTCATAAGTCTAAAGATGAATTTTCTTTCCTAGTATAGCTGTCTTGCACTCCTTAAATACCAAGATTGAGATTTCAAAGATAAATTTTCTCATCCCTGTCTTTGATCAGAGACCATGAATAGTACGTCTTTATAAAACTTGGTGAAATTGAGGGCATACTCCCTCACACTCACACATCATTAGCAGACATTGATGAAATCTTGGATCTATGCCTCCCATAACTCCATGGAATGAACCAGTATACGTAGGCACTCTTGAATTTCTTACATGAGCCTTCTAGCTCACTTTGGCCCCTTACTTATTATATGACTCAACTTTGCCTTTTCCTTCTCTATGCCCACGCTAAAAGGGATGTTCCGAAGGCGCATCTCTTCTAATACTCTTGTTGAGTAAGATGTTCTTCTTGCCTAAAGGACCTACACATTCACTTCTCTCAAGTATCCAGTGGTCATATGATATTTTGTACATGCCCTTAAGTTGATAGGCCACAAATTTGGCCTTCTCATTTGGAGACACCCTTATGATTGCCAAAATTTTATAGACTTCATTGATGAATTCTTGAGGGTCTTTATCCATCTTTGAACCATGGAATTTGGGTGGATTCATTCTCATAAAGTCCCTAATTCTCGTAGCTGAGGTAGGCACTTGAGGAGGAGGAGGAACAATACCTGGACTGGCTTGGTTTTCATGACTTAAGCCATATGGCGATGACATTTCGAACTCCACATGTGTAACCCTTTTCTCATAGGGATCTTTGGTGACCAAAAGAGCTTGGGCCTCATTTATATTGATTTTTCTTAGAACAAGAACATTTCTTGGAGGCATCATCTGAAAAGTGCAAGCAACAATTCATTAGATATAGGAGCTCTTAGGACAACTCTAAGGCATGACATGAATTATGAAAGAAGGAAAAGTTTACAAAATGCATTGTAGCCTCTAGTCATAGATATAACATGCTTCACATCCATGAATAAGACTCTACTTGATAAAATATATTGGACTCCCTATGATAATTTTAAGGATAATTAGGAAACCAATAAATATTTAAAAAGACCTAATAGAAAATCTTTTAAAATCCAAAAAAAGGTTCGGGTTCACATTTCCACTTCAAGAAGGTTTTACGCATTTGAAATGGCCTCTAACTGCTGTTATCCGGCGATTA
>JAOTQR010093271.1:0-15834 GCA_025774065.1 Solanum ossicruentum | reverse complement strand
GGTTCGGGTTCACATTTCCACTTCAAGAAGGTTTTACGCATTTGAAATGGCCTCTAACTGCTGTTATCCGGCGATTAGGAGATTGACTAACTTCCAAAAAAGTTTGCTTGACTTTGAAAGTGTTGACTAATTTCAAAATTGACCGATTTAGAAAGCGATTGACCAAACTTGAAGGAAATTGACTACGTTTAAAATTGAACTAAAATGTAAAATTACATTTTTTATTTTTTCTTTAATATGCGAACTCTTTTTCAAAATAAAATGAAAATAACATAAATGGTTTTGACATGATGGGGAATTTAATCAGATTGAAACCACTAATAAACAAAATCTTAGAAACCAAATAAATACAAATATGTAAACAAAAATAAATAAACTAAGAGAGTTGAAGTGATTTTGGGCCTTTATCCCATTTAAATCTTTGTTGCGACTTTTGGGTCCTTTCGTTATGCTGCTGTAGACTGTTCTCCGAAGCCAAGATAATACAGGTTGATTTGAAGAGGATTAAGTTTGGGCCTCCATGGCCCAAGAAATGCAGAATGGGGAGCCCAAAATGGCTCGGTGCATTGTTCATGCAAAGAAATAAAATTAAGGATTAGTAAGAGACTCAATAATACTTACAACATAACTATACTAATTCTAACAACATAACTATACTGACTCTCACAAAACAAGATGACAAGTAAGACATTTGACTCCAAAGCAGTAGGACAACATATAAAACCATAACAGTTCTATAATCAAAATGAATCATGTAAATCTGAGTATGGAATTTGAATCCAATAATACAGACAACTCTAGTACTACTAGTCCAATTAACACTCTAAATTTTCATACAGATCCCATAGACAACAAGGCAAACAAACCATGACATCGAAGACTAATACTAGTAAAGCAACATCTCAAGAAGAGGAATAACATGTAAATGAACATATTTGGAAATTAGACAGAGAACCATCCTGTAGTCATAGCAATAACATGTAAATGAACATATTTATGGACATCGATAACAGTTTGTAACTTAAGACTTAAAGTTTGTGAGGTATAAGGTAATAACAAGATGCAAATAGACTCAATAACCACGTCAAAGGAACTGCATTCATAAAAGGAGGGGCTAAAATTTAAGGATCAGATCACATCAGAAAACAATGGTTGATTCAATATGATAATAACAACCCTTAAGACACCTACTGGGGATTGTTATTTCGTCCATTAACTAGAGATAAGACATCAGCATTCCCAAAGCTTATTAGAGCTCGACATCATAGTGACACCAGCCCAGCCAAACCAGATTCCTAAAAGGGTGAAACAGAATACCCCTTTCTTTCACAGTGACCCTTAACGCATCATGAGCATGGTAGCAGGCATTCAACCTAGATAATCTAACATTCAACAACATTTAGAAGAGTAGACAAACTCAAACATTTGTAGATTATTAAAATAAAATAATAATGTCACGACAGCAACATGTAGATGAGTTTCCTCAGGAGCAAGATGTATACACTATTAGAATTCAACCATTTAAGAACTCATATGACGATCAATGACTCAGAACCTCGAATTTTAAAGATACCAGGTGACAGCAGGGAGAAAATTAACCTAACAGTAGGCTGTATAATTGGAAATTAGAGAAGTTAACAAACTGCAAGACTTGAATACCACAGACGGACTGTAACATGTCATTAAGCATATTGAAACCTCATTAACGATCAAAAACTAATACTACATCCCTTATATGTTCATACTTGAAACACGACGCACATGAATAAGTCAAGCAAACAAAAACACAAGATTGAAACCTGACAAGACAAAGAGCAAAACGACCAAACTAAAATTGAAACTATCAAGTTCAAATAGGATGAAACAATTTCAACTATTAAATCTTAAGATAGAATTGGAGATCAAACTGCTAAACCAAGACAGCAACAATGATGAATGTTGTACAACACATACTCCCCACTTGAAGCTATTTCAGCAAAATGAAACTAAGGCTCACATCGGAAAAGCTAATTTTCATGTCTCAAAGTGGTAAATATACATCATTTTAAAGCTTTGAAACCAACTATAACCTAATAGGATCAATAACAACAGCCCACAACATCAGCTTATCATATCAGGGTTCCCAGTCAAAAATAACATAGTGCAAACAGTGAAAACTTTGATATAACTTTAATATTCACATTCAAACATAGTATATGAGACTTGAAATGCGATAAAGACTGGGATATTACCTTTGCCGGGGCAGCGAACTAGGACGACGAGCTTTAATAGTGAGCCTCGACACCACCAAACCTTCGTCAAAAAACTTCTCAACTTTGAAGTTACGTATTCTAGTTTCTGTATCGACGAACAAGATTTTGACTAAGGGTTTTCGAGATTAAGAATGGCTATCAGATTTTTAGGAGATTTCTAAGATCATTGCTGCTGTTAAGCTTTTGCTAGGGTTCGTTTGGAATTCAATCGCTGCGACTTTTCTAAGGGATTTCTCAGATGACTGCCGCTACTAAGCTTTTTAAGGGTTTGGGGACTTGATCGCTGCCCCTTATCAGTGAAAGAAGAGGGGAATTTATAGCTCTCAAATTAGGGAAAATTTAGGGGGAAAACTTGAATTCAAATCGCAAGTGAGTAGGTTGTTGTTTTCAACTTAGGTGCACCAATTTTCTCCTTGATTTGCGATCTTTTGGAAGAAAAATGAGAACGCGTGCATAAGGACATTAGGTGTGGTCGGTGTTGTCGATTTTGTACGTTGGGGCATCTGGTTTAGGGTTTTGGTTTGGAGAAGAAAGGGGAAAGGGGATCGGGGAGATGGAGAAGCAATGGAAATTGATGGCGCGTGGCCCCCATGCCCCCATATATAATTTTTTTTTTGAAAATAATTTTTTCAAAATACCTAAAACAAAATAAGAGCTCAATGATTAATTTATATCGTGAAGGGTAAAAATTGGGTGTCAACAACTGTCCCTTTCTTTGGATATGATCGATGAAAGAGATCGTAGACAAAGAAACTTGACTAATCCAATTTTTAACCGACCGCGCAGACTTTGAGAAATTATGGTCGGACCTTGGCTTTGGATTTCCTACATATCCCAGGTCACATGAGAATTCAGGCCACTTGTAGTTCAAAATGCTTGATTTTACGCGCGAGTCTGAAAGAATTCAAAAGCTATCCCAATGTCAAATTATGATTAGAATGCTTGGGAATGAGGTTTTAAGAGTGATGTTGGAGCGTAGCCGAGTTTTCAAAATTGAGCCCACCTACGTATCCCTGGACTTAGGAATCAGGCTACTTGTGGTTTGATTCTATCGATTGAAGAGGAAATCCCTTATTCGGAGATGACCTATGGCTAAGGAAGAGTGACAAATAAAATTGAATTGTGAAAAGGCTTGCAACCTTTTAACCATAAATTTGGAGCTCATCACATTCATAATTGAGAACTTACATGGATATAATTTCCAAAATTCCTGGTACATTCTCACTCGAATATGAAGATTGTCTCCGGTGAGAGTTGAGATTATCCGAAGGCGAAACTGAAAATGAACTGACTGACTCACAGAGATACCCATATGCCTTCTGACAGGGGTGTGGTTAGATGGTGGTGGTAGCCGCTTCCCAGCTTGTGTCTGAAGGGTTTGACGCCCTTTTCAGACTATGTCCCAGTTTGCTGCTAAGAAAAAGTTCTACGTTGTGCTGCATGCTACTTGATGGCGTCCGCACCTGTGGTTTTTTTGAGAGTTTAATCCTTTCGGATGCTCTCGATGTAACTAAAACAAAATGTTAGTAAAATCGTAATTTGAATTTAGAGATGACATCTTTTACCATGTTCAATATGTATTCTGCTCTTTATCAGGATAGATAATGAATCAATATGAAGTAATCATTGTGTGGCCATCTTGACAACTTGAAAAATAGTCTTGTTGGTGATTATCATGCGATGACTTTCTCAGCGATTGGAAATAAAATAGCCTCGTCGGCGACGAATATGCAACGACTCTCTCGGCGGTTGGAAATAAAATGGTCTTGTCGGCAATGAATATGCGACAGCCTTATTGATAGTTGGAAATAAAAATAGCCCTGTCGGCAATGAATATGTAACGGCCTTGTCGGCAGTTGGATATAAAATCGCCTTGTCAGCGACGAATATGCAACTACTCTATCAGCAGTTGGAATTAAAGTAGCCTTTGTTGGCGAAGACTAGCAACAACCCTGTTGGCATTTGGAAATAAAATAACCTTGTCGACGATGAATAAGCAATGACCCTCTCGACGGTTGCAAATAAAAAAACCTTCTTGGCAATGAAAACCGATGGCCTTCTTGGCGGTTGGAAATAAAATAGCCTTCTTGGTAGTGAATATACTATGGCCCTCTCGGCAGTTGGAAATAAAACAGCCTTCTTGGCAGTAAATATACAATGTCCCTCTCGACAGTTAGAAATAAAATAGCTTTCTTGGCACTGAATATACAACGACCCTCTCGACGGTTGGAAATAAAATAACCTTCGTGGCAGTGAATATACAATGACCCTCTTGGCGGTGAATATACAACGACCCTCTCAGCAGTTGAAAATAAAATAGCCTTCTTGATGGTTAGTATCAATGGCCTTCTTGGAGGTTGAAAATAAAATAGCCTTCTTGATGGTGAATATACTACGGCCTTCTAGGCAACTGGAAATAGAATGGCGCTATGGGGGCAACGCTCTGGGCATACCTGAAAATAGAATGGCGCTCTTGGCGTAGTGCTCTGGGTGCAACTAGAAATAGAATAGCGCTCTAGCGCAGTGCTCTGGGCACAACTTGCAAATAGAATGGTGCTCTGGGCACAATGCTTTAGGTGCAATTAAATGGCGCTTTGGGCACAACGCTCTGGGCATAGCGCTCTGGGCACAATCAAATGGCGCTCTGGTGCATTCGAATGCAATAGCCCTCTTGGCAATGATTATGCAATGACCCTCTTGGCAATGAATATGCAATGCAATGGCCCTTTTGGCAATGATTATGCAATGACCCTCTTTGCAATGATTATGCAATGACCCTCTTGGCAATGATTATGCAATGGCCCTTTTAGTAATGAGTATGTAATGCAGTTGTCTTCTTAGCAATGATTATGCAATGCAATGGCCCTTTTGGCAATGGGTATGTAATATGATGGCCCTCTTGGCAATGAATATGCAATGCAATGGCCTTCTTGGCAACTGAAAAATAAAATGGCGCTCTGGGTGCAGCACTCTGGGCGCAACTGGAAATAAGATAGCGCTCTGGGTGCAACTACAAAAGTAGAATGGCGCTCTGGGAGCAACTGCAAAAGTAGAATGGCACTCTTGGTGCAGCGCTCTGGATGCAACTGGAAAATAGAATGGCATTCTGCGCACAGCGCTCTGGGTGCAACAGAAAAATAGAATAGTGCTCTGGGCGCAGCTCTCTGGACGTAACTGGAAAATAGAATAGCGTTCTGGGCACAACACTCTGGGCACAACTAGAAAATAGAATGGCGCTCCCTAGAAAATATAATGGTGCTCTGGGCGCAATTGGAAAATAGAATTGCTCTTTGGGCGCGGCGCTCTGGGCGCAACTGCAAAAGTAGAATGGCGCTCTAGGTGCAATTGGAAAATAGAATGACGCTTTGGGCACGACACTCTGGGTGCAAGTGCAAAAGTAGAATGACGCTCTGGGCGCAACTGGAAAAAAAGAACAGCGCTCAGGGCGCAATTGCAAAGTAAAATGAACCTGACTCTCTCCGCGATGGGATGCGATAAATTGCTGGGTATTTGAGTGAGACGAAACTATTTGTGCCTCAGCTTTTCTATTTAATAAGACATGTGAAAATTTCCCTAATCAACAGAAAATTTCTTAGTTTTAAAATGAATTGAACTTTGATATATTGCTAGCGACCTGAGCAAGACAGAACTATTCACACCTCAGCTGTTCTTTTATAGATAAGGCCTGCAAAAAATTTTTCTACATCCATAGATAATTTTTTAGTTTTAAAATGAATTGATTTTTGATACATTGTTGGGGACTTGAGCGACGCGGAACTATTTACGCCTCAGCTGTTCTCTTGGAGATAAGACCTGTAAAAACTTTCTTACAAATATTTTCTTGCATCCACAGAAAATTTCTTAGTTTCAAAATGAATTGATCTGTGATAAATTCCTGGTATCTTGAGCATCTCGGCTGTTCTCTTGCGCAAGTTTTCCTGCATCCACATAATTTTTTTTAGTTCTAAAATGAATTAATCTTTGATACATTGTTGGTGAATTGAGTGAGATAGAACTATTCGCGCCTCAGCTGTTCTTTTGGAGATAAGTCCTGCAAAAATTTTCCTGCATCCACAAAAAATTTCTTGTTTTAAACTGATTTGTGTTGATTCTTCGGTTGTCTACTCTTCGTCTTGACCTCGATGAACTGCTTTGATCCCCTACCTCTAGGTAGGCATAAGGTAGAAAAATACGACTTTCAAATTTGTAACAATGCTTAGCAAAATTTTAAGGGCAACCTCAAGGATTGTGAGTTAATTAGGAGAGCCTTGAGAATTTTTGAGATCTTTCTCAAAAATTCTGTCCTAGTTGAAGTTTCATTGTGCTCTAAACTTGATTCATTGTAGAGGGACCTCTTTGCTCAGAATTTTTGAGTTTCTTTCAAAACTTTTGTCCCAGTTTCCTTTCTGGGAGTATGACCGAGCTGTTGTGGCGCCTATGTATCCCGTTGAGTCAGGAATTAGGTCAAACGTAGTTCCAAACTCGGAAGGTAGACCAAAATACAGATTTTGAATAAAAAGGTGATCGAGGCCGACATAGGCCACCTACGTATCTCATCCTTGAGAATTCAGGTCAAACGTAGTTCATTTCAAAGGAGAATAATCTGATAACAAACACAAAAAAGATTACAAGCAAATGGTGCAGTAACAGGAAAAGAAAGTTTCAAATTTCTAGACACAGGCGCAGTATTGGTAGGGACAAGGCTCGATCATGGAGCGACAGTCTGAAGAAAATCCGGGTTACGATCAAGTAAATCCTGGATTTATACTTCAGAGTTATACAATCTTCAGAGTTATACCCAACAATATTAGAGTGATAAGCACAAGTTTGATCACCCTTGAAGAAACGAGACTTAGCATCCATGACTCTCGGAGGGGCAGACTGGATTAGTCTTGCAGCTGACAACCTTTTAAATAGCTTTGTCCGACTTTCGATAAATGGAGTGAACACCCTAGGGGGTTTTGGGTTAGGAGCGTTATGGTTATTTTTTGGGACTGGAGGTGCTTGATGATAATTGGGGTGGTTTCGACGGGGGAGTGTAGGGGTCTGGAATCTTGGGTAACTAGTAGAGGGATTTTGATAAGTTGGTTGTATATGTGAGCAATTTGACAGTGGATATTGGTAGTCTGGATATTGTGGGGAATGATAATTGGGAAGAGGAATTTGGTAGTTTGTAGGTGAGGGGTAATATCCTGGTTGAGCATGAAAGGCGGGGGATGGACTTTGGGCAGGTTGAAAATAGATTTGACGAGATGTGAATTTTCTGGGGTGGCCGTTAGGGGTTCACCTTTTGTCTTGCATGCCGGAGACAGCTAACATATCTTCTTCCCTTTTCCCCACCATCCCAGACGTTCCTATTGAATTCGATATACGGGTGATCTTACCTATTTTAAGCCCATCTTCGATATTCTCGCTGATTTTAACTATGTCCGCAAATTTTGCTCCAACCAGCAACATCACTCTTTCATAAAACTCCGACTCTGATTCCTGGGAGTGGATGAATACTTGGATAATTTCCTTCTCTGACATGGGAGGATGCACTCTGGCAGTATTTTTCCTCCAGCTGTAGGCATATTCCCAATAACTTTCAGTCGACTTCTGCCTAATCTTCTCCAATGAATAACGGTCTAGTACAATTTCAACGTTATAGAAAAAATTTTCAATAAAATCTTTGGCCATGGCATTCCAACTGGCCCACTGGTTCGCCTCTTGGGAGGTAAACCATTCTAGGGCCTCCCCGCTTAGACTTTGGCTGAAAAGTCGCATCAATAATGCTTCATTTCTTCCAACATCCACCATCTGGTCACAATATGCTCTCAGATAGGCTAGGGGATTTCCACTCCCATTGAAAGTATCGAACTTCAGTATTTTGAACCCTTCTGGCAGGCTCAGATCTGGGTGAATGCACAAATTCTCATAATCTAGACCCACCACATCAGGTGTATAGAGAAATTGCTTCATGGCTTTGGAAATTTCTTCACTTATATCCAATTTGGTCATCTCTTCTTTGGCCTCCCATTCTTTTTCATTCTCCTCATAATGGTCGACATCGGCATGAGGAATTTGTGGATCGGTAAGGATTGGGATATGGAAGGGAATTTTAGGAGGCTCAATTTGGGTATCCAGTGAGTTATATTAGTACGAGGCTCAATTTTTAGGAGGGATTTTCTGAGTAGCATGGGAAATTTGAGAGAAGCTGAAGGCTTGGGTAGTATTTGGGTTCTGGAGAGGAGGTGGTGCTTGGGGAACAAGAGTAGAAGGTCCTACATCGGGGGTAGTTAGTGGATTTGTTAAGATGGGAATAGGCTGATGAGTAGAAGGAAAATGAAGTGAGGGCCTGCCGTCGTCCGAAACGGAAACATTAGCAGTGACGACCATATTCGCTAACTCTTGAGTCTTTTTCATTTCCTTTTTCATGTCAACCCTCTATTGCATCAGTTTTACAATCTGCTGTGTGATTAGGGGTCTGTTACGGTAATCTCGATTAGGCTCACAACATCATTGCAGTCTGTCATTTTTTTTCTGCTGGTTTGTGGTCGGGGGAGATCTTTATGAACTCTTGATCTTGTTAAATGATTATGATCAGTCATCTTATCAACACAGATCAATTCTAGTTACCTTTAAGAAGAATCACTCAAAATCAAACACGTTAGCTTCTTCAAATTAGCAGGTAATACACATATATTACTAAGCATACAATTGTCGCTTTATTCGAGAGTAAACTAACCCACAGATATATGAGATATGGGAAATAGGTAGGATTTTGCCTATATAATTTTAGAAATTGTGGATCAGGAATATTAATTTGCGACAAGTCAGGTTTTCGTGTAGACTGAGGAAAAATAAACTTTTGGAAAAATATGGAAAATAAATTTCTGGAAAGATAAACTTCTAGAAAGATATGGAAAAAAATGAACTTCTGGAAAGATGGGGAAACTTCTGAAAAGATGGGGAAATAAACTTCTGGAAAGATGATATTCTGAAAAGATATGGAAAAATGAACTTCTTGAAAGATGGGGGAACTTCTGGAAAGATGGGGACATAAACTTCTGGAGTAATGGGGAAATAAACTTCTGGAAAGATGGGGAAATAAACTTCTGGAAAGATGGGGCCGAGCCTAAAAGACTACCTACGTATCTCATGAAGGAGAAATTAGGCCTTACGTAGTTCAGGACTTGAATATTTTCGAATTGAAATGTTAGTAAAATTTGAGAATTTTGAGAGGGGATTGATTTCTGTTGAGAAACTTCAGACTCGAAAAGTATTTGGACATTCTTTTGATAGTGACTTGATTTAAGGGTTTCTAGGAAACTTTGAAAAGGAGTGGACTTGTAGACTTCAAACAAAGCAACATGATCACACAAACAGTTATATCACATAAATAGATATTGCATGCCCTAAACAAATATGTGTCCCTTTTGTGCCAAGGGTAGGCCTAACAATTTGAAGGATGTATACGTGATTTCAAACATTCCATTGCCCCATAAATATTTATACAAGCCTTATAATAAACTTAATGGGGATACATAATATGGGGAGGGGATACAAAAATAATCAGTCCCACGCAGGGGTATAGTCTTAAACTTAAACCTTCGTGGAAGATTTCTTCTTGTTGGACTTCTTAGCGTCTTTGAGCGTCTTTGGATATGATTCCTGTAAACAACTTTCTTCTGATTAAAATTTGCTATTAAATTAACTCTCAACCCCTAGGAATAAAGCTTCGTCAAATAACATATACATCCTTCAAATATAAACGCATGATCGTCCATTTGGGCCGTGGGCCACTTTGGACTCAAGGTGGTCTTTCTAATTGGCCCAACATGCCTTACGTGTTGGGTAGTCTTAGGCCAATATTTAGAAGTAGGGATTTGGCTTCACTCTACCCTAGGTGTCTAAGAGTGGCTTTTGAATGGACCGAGAACCCAGATGGACAACCTGAGCTGAAAGCCATGACAACGGTTGGACAAACCAACAAAAATTGTCAGTTATTCCGAAAAGGGTTAAGTATTTGGAGATTCGGCTGCGGGCTCGCAAAAACCATCTTTCCAAATACACAAAATAAAATAGGAAGTACCATGAAATTCAAATGACAGTTTAATATCAGATTTAAACAGATAAAGCAAATAAGAGAATATAAATACACAAATCAAATAGTTAGTCAAACAAACAATCTAATGGTTAGAACCTAACTGAAATTCCCTAGCAGAGTCACGATTTCTGTTACATGGAAAAAATGGCTTTTTTGAAAGAAAAATTTGAAAATCAAAAATCAGTTTAAACTTAATTAATTTAAGAAAAATCAATTCTCAAAATTCGAAAAAAAACAGAGTTGCCACATAATTTTAAGGATAATTAGGAAACCAATAAATATTTAAGAAGACCTAACAAAAAAATCTTTTTAAAATCTAAAGAAAAGGTTCGGGTTCACATTTCCATTTCAAGAAGGTTTTACGCGCTTGAAATGGCTGCTAACTGCGGTTATCCGGCAATTAGGAGATTGACTAACTTTCAAAAAAGTTTTCTTGACTTTGAAAGGGTGAACTAATTTCAAAACTGACCAATTTAGAAGACGACTGACTAAACTTGAAGGAAATTGACTACGTCTAAAATTGAACTAAAATGTAAAATCACATTTTTTATTTTTTTTTAATATGCAAACACTTTTTCAAAATAAAATGAAAATAACATAAATGGTTTTGACATGCTGGAAAATTTAATCATATTGAAATCACTAATAAACAAAATGATAACATCCAAACAAATACAAATATGTAAACAAAAATAAATAAACTAAGAGAGTTCAAGTGATTTTGGGCCTTTATCCCGTTTAAATCTTTGTTGCAACTTTTGGATCCTTTCTTTGTGCTGCTGTAGACTGTTCCCCGAAGCCAAGAGAATACAAGTTGATTTGAAGGGGATGAAGTTTGGGCCTCCATGGCCCAAGAAACGCAGAATGGGGAGTCCAAAATGGCTCGGTGCATTGTTCAAGCAAAGAAATAAAATTAAGGAGTAGTAAGAGACTCAATAATACTAACAACATAACTATACTAATACTAACAACATAAATATGCTGACTCTCACAAAACAAGATGACAAGCAATACGTTTGACTCCAAAGCAGTATGAAAACATATAAAACCATAACAGTCCTAAAATCAAAATGAATCATGTAAATCTGAGCATGGAATTTGAATCCAACAATACAGACAACTCTAGTACTACTAGTCCAATTCACACTCTAAATTTTCATACAGATCCCATAGACAACAAGGCAAACAAACCATGACTTCTAAGACTTATACCAGTAAAGCAACATCTCAGGTAGAGGAATATGTAAGCTAATTCTAACAAATTGATTTTTAGACAGAGAACCATCCTGTAGCCATAGCAATAACATGTAAATGAACATATTTATGGACATCGGTAACAATTTGCAAGATAACTTAAGACTTTAAGTTTGAGAGGTATAAGGTAATAACAAGATGTAAACAGACCCAATAACCATGTCAAAGGAACTGCATTGATAAAAGGAGGGGCTAATAATCAATTTAAGGATCAGATCATATTAGAAAACAATGGTTGAATCAATATGATAATAGCGACCCTTAAGACACCTACTGGGGATTGTTATTTTTTCCATTAACTAGATATAAAACATCAGCCTTCCCAGAGCTTATTAGAGATCAACATCATAGTGACACCAGCCCAGCCAAACTAGATTCCTCAAAAGGTGAAACCAAATACCCCTTTCTTTCACAGTGACCCTTAATGCATCATGAGCATAGTAGTAGGCATTCAACTAGATAATCTAACATTCAACAACATTTGGAAGAGCAGACAAACAAAAAACTTGTAGATTATTAAAATAAAATAATAATGTAACGACAACAACATGTAGATGAGTTTCCTCAGGAGCAAGATGTATACACTATTAGAATTCAACCATTTAAGAACTCATACGATGATTAATGACTTAGAACCTCGAATTTTAAAAGATACCAGGTGACAGCAGGGTGAAAATTAACCTAACAGCAGGCGGTATAACTGGAAATTAGAGAAGTTAACAAACAACAAGACTTGAATACCACAAATGGACTGTAACATGTCATTAAACATATCGAAACTTCATTAATGATCAAAAACTAATACTACATCCCTGATATGTTCATACTTGAAATAAGATGCACATGAATAAGTCAAGCAAACCAAAACACAAGAATGGAACCCGACAAGACAAAGAGCAAAACGACCAAACTAATATTGAAACTATCAAGTTCAAATCAGATGAAATAAGTTTCAACTCTTAAATCTTAAGACAGAATTAAAGATCAAACTACTAAATCAAGACAGTAACAGTGATGAATGTTCTACAACACATACTCCCCATTTGAAGCTATTTCAGCAAAACGAAACTAAGGCTCGCATGAAATAAGCTAATTTTCAAGTCACAAAGTGGTAAAGATGCATCATTTTAGAGCTTTGAAACCAACTACAACCTAATATGATCAATAACAACAGCCCACAACATTGGCTTATCACATCAGGGGTTTCCAATAAAAAATAACGCAGTGCAAATAGGAAAAACTTCGATATAGCTTTAAGATTCACATTCAAACATAGTATATGAGACTTGAAACACGATGAAGACTGGGATATTACCTTTGCTGGGGCAGCGAACTGGGATGACAAGCTTTAACAGTGAACCTCGACACCACCAAACCATTGTCAAAAAACTTCTCGACTCGGAAGTTACGTGTTCTGGTTTCTATATCGACAAACAAGATTTAGACTAAGGGTTTTTGAGATTAAGAATGGTTATCAGATTTTTAGGAGATTTCTATGATCATTGTTGTTGCTGAGCTTTTACTAGGGTTCTTTTTGGGATTTGACCGCAGCTTTTCTAAGATATTTTTCAGATGACTGTCGCTACTGAGCTTTTTTAGGGTTTTGGGACTTGATTGCCGCCCCTTATCAGTGAAATAAGAGACGAATTTATAGCTCTCAAATTAGGGAAAATTAAGTGGGAAAACTCGATTTCAAAATTGCAAGTGGGTAGGTCATTGTTTTCCACTTAGGTACATCGATTTTCGCCTTGATTTGCAGTCTTTTGGAAGAAAAACAAGGACGTGTGCATAAGGACGTTATGGGTTGTCAGCATTGTCGGTTTTGGACTTTGAGGCGTCTGGTTTAGGGTTTTGGTTTGGAGAAGAAAGGGGAAAGGGGATCGGGGGGATGGAGAAGAAATGGAAATTGAGGGTGCGTGGCCCCCATGCCCCCATATATACTATTCTTTTTTGAAAATAATTGTTTCAAAATCGCTAAAACAAAATAAGAGCTCAATGATTAATTTATATCGTGGAGGGTAAAAATTGGGTATCAACAGAACCAACCTATATCTATGCACTTCCTATACATTTTATAATTGATTTCTATAAAATGTCTTTATGCAAGTAAACAGTGATACAACCAAAAGGAAATGCATGTGACTAGGCTATTGGGGCCACGGTGTCGATAGTACAAGACATGACCATACTTTAATTGCATAGTCTACAAGCCTCTAGATAAGAGAAAATATCAAATAAGGGTCGGGATAGGCCCTGCCTCATTAACTGTACAATACAAACATATAATCTTTAGACACACACAAAGCTCCGGAAAAACTTAGAGCTTGGTAACTGCAGCTTGATGCCCTGTACTCTACTAGGGAGATCTACTAGCACCTGTACTTGCAACATGAAATGCAGGTCCCCCTTAAGGGACATTAGTATAAGATAATGTACTGAGTATGTAAGGCATGAAATACTATATATGAAGTAACAACTTCAAATGAAACTATGCACTGGTGTGGAATAAGAGACCACCTTTGGATATACTTTGGGATCGTATACTTTATGTTCTTTATATTACCTTACCTTTATTGTATAATCTGTACACATCATGTACTGTAAATGACCAACTAATTAGTAGTAAACTGTATCGGGATCGTCCCTGGCAAGGTTCTTCCTTAACCCCTCGGGCTACCACCCGTGATAGGATCGTCCGTGGCTAGGTGATGCTTCCACCCCTCGGGCTACCACCCATCAAAAACTATATACTTTATCTTTCAAAATGAGATGATTCTTTTGGTGGCCAAAATATTGGAGCTTTAGGATTGTATATACAACATGGGACGTATATATAATCATACAAGACAATATGACAATGAAGAGAGCATGTTACATACATAATGAAATGCATGTGAGGTGAAACAACTTGTAAACTTTATTTAGCAACAAGAACTCGTGTAACTTGGTATTCACGTGTATATGCTGATTTGAAAGTGACCATGTACAGGAGCATGTGAACATGTGAAAAAATGGAGACATGGTTAATAGTTGTGTCGAAGTTGGCAATTACCTTTATCTACCAAGGAGGACTCTGTGTTTCATGCCAAATGATATAAAATCAAGTAACCTTACATACCTCGTTGTATGACCTTGTTACTACCATGGAGTGGGTGCTTGTCCCTAAAATATTTATCTACTGCATATTAGGCAATAAGACTGGTATTAGCAGCAACACAATACTTCTAGGCAATCCAATATCATACAAAACTAACATCCGGACAGCAAGCTTATTACTATTGCCCCAAAGGTATTCCTTTAATCTTGTTACTTATAATCATATTTACTAGCAACCATTCATATGTACACATCCTGAAAATCTTGTTTTAGACCATTAATGGTCTTATAACAGCCCACAAAGCATAGAACATAACAATTATTCACAAAATATAAATGGACAGCATAACGTTATCCCCCTTCGCTACATTTCGACATCGACAATTCTAAACCTTTTCCAACTCTAACAAATCTGTTCCAACAACATTTATACACATAAATAGTGCTAAAACAGTCTTAGAACATCACCCAAGAAGTCATGAAGGACGTGAGCCAATAGCTTCCCATCCAACAGCCCACAACTTCCAACCAACATCACACTTAAGTTAGCACAATCAAACTCATTATTTAAATGAAACCAAAGTCAGGGAAAGACCGTTAGGATAATATCTATAACTCAAACCACTTTAAGAACATCAAATTCTCTTCATAATATAGCCCACAAACCATATAGAATTCACTAAAACAAAAGGCAAGGGTGCAGCAATTTTCTGAACACATGCTGCCCAGAATTTCCAGCATAACATACTATCATATACTTATTGATTTTCATGAAGAAACCTTACTAAAAATACAAATATAATCACTTACCTTTATCTTCAAAGTTGCGATCCTCCTTAAGAACCCTGAAAGATCCTTTTGGCTAATGCTCAAGGTCAAGAAACGTTGAGAGAAAACTTAGAGAGTAAAGTTGATTTTGTTTTTGCTACAAGTGGAAAAATGATTGTGGGAGCTGTTTTGACCACTTTTTATAGCTACTTGGACGAATTTCTTTTGATCTTTTTACCAACTAATACCACATATCATTAATCTGAGAATGCAGCATCTTGTCCCCAAAAATTGGGCTTAATTGGGTTCCAAATCTGATGGGCCTTTTGCTGCCCATTCTTCTCATTTTCCTTTAGTTACTTTGGGCCAAAATTA
>JAOTQR010093264.1:0-31841 GCA_025774065.1 Solanum ossicruentum | reverse complement strand
TCAAATTACACGACATCCACAACAAAATTTCCCAATTGCATAATTATCCTTAATTTGGAGAAATACGGGGTGTAACACTTACCTTACGATACAATATTTTCAGTAGGAATTTAGACATGCCCTTACCATACAATACCATCTCTTCGGTAAGGAGATGTCCTTACCTTATGTTAATATCTTTTCGGTAGGAGAGATGTTCTGACCTTACGATACAATCTTTTCAGTAGGAGTGATTCCTTACCTTACGATACAATCTTTACAGGAGGAGTCGTGAATTATTCTACCTTACAACATGGCCTTTTGAGTAGGTAAAACAAAAATAGCTCATCAAGCCATAAAATTAAAGTATCAAGAAAGGGCTTCACATTACTCATATACTTGCAACATTCTTACGAGCTCATAGCATGCATAATGGCCTTTCACATTATACAATGTTCACAATTCTCATACCTCACAATAAGAATTTCAGCTAGGCCCTTGTTAAATACTTTAGTCAAAATATGATGAGTAATGTACAAATAAACTTGAAATCGTGCCATTGAAGAATGTAAAACATAAGAGGAGTAAAAATCAATTCGTTCGGAATACATCCCAATTAATCCACCAACATAGTAGTAAAACCCCTACTTTTTGGTGTCATGAAATTCATCCAAAAGGTCCACCAATATCCATAGTCTCATAATTCATAGCATGGGTAGCCTCAACAAGCATAAATCAACTCATGGAAACTATCTTCAATAGACATTCATGCATACTTATTCAACACTTAATGAATCCAACTCCAACCACATATATAATGCATAATAAAGTTTACCCATGGAATATTCAATATTAAAATAACGAAAATTAATAAAGAGGAAACATTTGGCTTCATGGGTGAAGTGAACCCACGAATGAAGCTGTCACGACCCAAGCCTAGGGCCTAGACGTGACACGGTGCATGGGGAGCTCGAAGGGACCCTAAGCAAGCCTCTTAACATATCATTATACATCATTGATCGTGGAAGGAATAAAATAACAATCAGAAATAGTAAATAGGGATAAACAGGGCTATGAGACATCTTTCATATCATAAAACATCAAGAGATTCAAAGAAAATCAAGCTCATAGCATCATACATAACTTGTCCAACAACACCTCTAAACATAGAACTTAGCAAGGACTAAGACAAGCAACTGGGATCACCCTCATATTCATAAGTAGCCAACATAAAAGGAGTCAATACATGGCATAATCAAGAGAAGTATGTCCTCATAGTTGAGGATTCACCAACTTGCTTTGAGAGAAATCGTACTAGCCATGTGGAGGAGGAGGATGATCAAGTGGAGCTTCGGTCACTATATTGTGACATTATTTAGGCATGGAGTATGCATTAGTACATTTGAATGTACTAAGTATGTAGGATGCATTGCATCAAGAGGTAGGCAACATAATCGAAATACATATTTAGGCAATAAAAGAGCTTATAACAATATGACATATATGAATGATACTTGTAGTCACACATGATTACATAGAACATGTTACATGTGTAGGAAGAGATCATAATTAGTAACCAAGGCCTATCACCTCCTTGGCTAGGCAATTGAGGTACAAACCCCTTAACATGGTTGCACGGGCCTACTACCTCTTGAGCGAGGCAATTGAGGTACAAACCCCCCAAGATGGTTGCACAAAGCTACTACCTCCCGAGCGAGGCAATTGAGGTATAAATTTTCCAATATGGTTAGACAACCCTTCTACCTCCCGAGCGAGGTAATTGAGGTACATGCCCCCAAACATGGTAATTTAAGCCTACTACCCCCCGAACGAGGTAATTGATTAACTTCTAACACTCTAGATGCCATTCATGAAATTGACACATATACACATCTCTTTCATCATCATAAGGTCTCTTAACTTATACCATGCATTAGGCCTTGAACAACTCAAGAAGCATTAACCAGACATTTTATCAAATACTTGGTGGGTGTGTAATGCTAGTATAAAACCATTCAATTCAAGAGTGAAATCATGCAAGTAAATTCAATGTAAAACCACCCACCAACACTTGGTAGTACCATAAAGAAATATACATGAAAAAACTTCATCAAGTTTCAAGATAGATCAAAGATTCATAGCTCAAAACATGCTTAAACAGTCACACTTTTATGGAAGTTCATAGTCAAATTCATCGTAAGTAAGACCCATAAGTAAATAAACTTAGAAGTATCAGTTTTATGTAAAAAGGAAGTTTGGGAACCATTGGTGAAAGGACCCAATTGTTGAAACCCACATACCTTGACTTTGGAGAATTCCTTGATGAAGATTGGAAATGGAGACTTAAAGCTTGAGTGAAATCCTTAAGTTCTGAAATGAATTTTGGCACTTGAATTTGGGTGAAATATTAGTCTAAGTGTTTGAGAGAGTATTCAGAAATGTCTTATATGATATGAAGGTGAAACATGGCTAAATATAGGTATTTTCACGCATGGTAAGGATTAGACCCAAGACCCAAAAGCTTTGGACCAAGCTGGGAAAACTAGAAACAAAATAACATAGGTTCGTGTTTGGTCCGCAATGTAGACCCAATGCGGAGAATATTTTTACACAGGTTCGTGATGGCTGCGTGTTGTGGTACCAATGCAGATCGATTCTCTGGAAATCAAATTTTTGGAAAATTGAAATTTTGATACGGTTGCTCTAAAATCGGGGTTAGATCCATTTTTCACTCAATTTTTCCTCTGATCACAAATATAAAGTCAAAATTTTGATATCACGCATGGATTTTGGGATATATAGAAATCACGAATTCGGCCACTTCCAAGCCACATTTATGGGCACTTTTTGGGGTTATTTTAATATCTCTCGCTTGAGAATATTCATCCCGAATGTCAAAGAAATGTATATAAGAAGAGTAATCATGAAGAAATTAGCCAAACAAGAATGCAATAATGCACTTAAATAACATTTTTTAAAATCTCAACATAAGTGTTAAATCACCATGAACTTGTCAACATAATCATGAATGCATGCAATTGACATATAGGGATGATACATGAGACATGAAATCACATAAAAAACGTATAATTAGTACCTTAGGCTTGAGTAGAATGGAAGAGATAGGGATATCGCTTTTGCATGTCCGCCCTGGCTTTTATGTAGCACTCTTGACTTGTTGACTCCTCCAAAGGACCTTAATGGAAGACAAATCCTTGTTCCTCAATATCTTCACTTGTCTATCCAAGATCTCTACTGGAACTTCTTCATAAGTCAAGTTGTTGTCAACAACACCCACAACATCCAATGGGACAATAACATTCGGGTCACCCACACTTCTCCTCAACATGGATACATGAAATACCGGATGAACTAAGTCTATTTCACTAGACAACTCCAACTCATAAGCCACCTTACAAATCTTCCTCAATACCCTATAAGGACCCATATATAATTTAGTCTTTTTACCAAAATAAACCACACCCTTCATGGGTGAAACCTTCAAATAGACGTAGTCACCAACTTTAAAATCAAGCTCCATTCTCCTCACATCGGCATAGGACTTTTTGTGACATTGGGCTGTTCTAAACCTTTCTCTAATCAACCATACCTTCTCTATAGCCTCCATGACCAAATTCAGACCCAACAAGGCCATCTCCCTTATCTCAAACCATCCAACCGATGACCTACAACGCCTACCTTAGAGAGCCTCATACCGATGCTAGAATCATAGCTATTATTATAAGCAAACTCAATCAATGAAAGATGATTATACCAACTACTTTTAAACTCCAAAACATAAGCTCCAAGAATATCCTCAAGAGTTTGGATAGTTCTTTTGGCTTGGCCATCTATTTGAGGGTGAAAGGTCGTACTAAGCTTTACCTTGGTACCAAGACCTCTTTGGAAGGACCTCCGAAAGTATGAAGTGAATTGAGCACCATGATCCAATATGATAGACAAGGGCATCCAATGCAATCTAACCAACTTATGAATCTACAATTTAGTATAGTCTTCAGCCCCATAAGTAGTCTTAATTAGTAGGAAATGAGCTGACTTTGTCATCTTATCAACTACAACACAAATATAATCAAAACTCTTCCTAGTTTAGGCAACCCAACCACAAAATCCATATTAATTTCTTCCCACTTCCAAGTAGGAATCTCTATGTCTTGGGTTAGGCCACCCAACCTTTGGTGCTCTTGGCTTTGACTTATTGACAACTATGACAACCGGATACAAATTTGGCAATGTCTTTCTTCATGACATCCCACCAAAACACCTCCCTCAAATCCCTATACATCTTTGTAGAACTGGGGTGAATAGAAAAGGAAGAATTATGAACCTCATCAAGAATCCTCTTTCTCAAAATCATCAACACATGGCACACACAACCTACCTTAGTATCTAAGGGCACCATCTCCCCCTTGGGAGAAAACCTCCACTTTGCCCTCTCTCACCACGACCTTCAATTCTAACAAGGAGGGATCAAGATCTTGCTTTGCTTTTACCTCATCCACCAAGGAAGATTTTGAACCATCAGCTACCACAGTGCCACCATTATCAACCTCTTCTAACCTAATCCCCAATCTAGCCAACTGATGAATCTCTCTAGCCACCTCTTTGCCCCCATTATTAACATGAGCTCGACTACCCATAGACACCCTACTCAAAGCATCTTCCACAACATTAGCCTTACCAGGATGATAATGCACACTCATATCATAATCCTTAATAAGCTCTAACCACCTTCATTGTCTCGAATTAAGATCTTTTCGAGTAAACAGATATTGGAGACTCTTATGATCGGTAAACACATCAACATGCACTCCTTACAAATAATGATGCCAAATTTTCAAAGCAAATATCATGGCGGCCAATTCAAGATCATGAGTAGGATAAATCTTTTCATACACTTTGAGTTGTCTAGAAGCATAGGGTATTATCTTATCATTTTGCATGACAACACAACCCAAACCACTCAGGGAGGCATCACAATACACAACAAACCCTTCCGGTAGAGACAAGATAGGAGTGGACACAAGCTTATCCTTCAAGGTTTGGAAACTCTTTTCACATACATCGGTCCACACAAACTTAGCGTTCTTTTGGGTGAACTTAGTCATGGGTCAAGCAATAGAAGAGAACTTATTCAAAAACCTTCGGTAGTAATCCGCTAAGCACAAGAAGCTTCTAATATCCGATGGAGTCAAAGGTCTAGGCTAATTTCTAATCACTTCCGTCTTTTTAGGATCCACCTTAATACCATCCCCTGACACCACATGATCTAAAAAGGCAACCTCTTTCAACCAAAATTGACACTTCTCATACTTAGCATACAACTTCTCTTCCATCAATTTATACAACTTCTCTTCCATCAATCTGTGTAGCACTATCCTCAAATAAGACACATGCTCCTCCTCACTATGAGAATATATCAAAATATCATCAATGAGGACCACCACAATTAAATCAAGATAGGGTTTAAAGACCCTATTTTTAAGATCTATGAAGATAGCCGGTGCATTGGTCAACCCAAAAGACATAACCACAAATTCATAATGCCCATATCTAGTCTGAAAGGCTATCTTGGGATTATCATACTCCCTTACCTTCACTTGATGATACCCAGACCATAGATCAATCATAGAGAAGTGACTAGACCCTTGAAGTTGGTCAAACAAATCATCAATTCTTGGGAGAGAGTACTTATTCTTGATGGTCACCCTATTAAGTTGCCGGTAATCAATACACATTATAAGGGACCCATCCTTCTTCATCACAAACAACAATAGTGTACCCCAAGGTGGTTGGCTAGGCCTAATAAAACCCTTGTCCAACAAGTCCCTCAATTGTTCCTTCAACTCCTTTAACTCTACCGGGGTGATATGGCAAGTTGGAATAGAAATGAGTTGAGTATCGGGAAGGAGGTCTATACCAAAGTCTATTTCCCTTTCGGAAGGAACATCGAGAAGGTCATTTGTAAGGACATCAAGGAACCCACTAACCATCAGAACCGAATCTATAGGAAGGACTTTAGGCTCCACATCGCTAACCCTCACAAGATGATACAAAGACCCTTAGAAATCAACTTTTGGGCTTTAATGCAAAAGATAAGCCTACCTTTGACCACCACATCATGACTCTCCCACTTAAGGATGAGTTCATTTGGGAATTGAAATTTAACTCTACGGGTTCTACAATCAATAAAGGCATACATGTAACCAATCCATCCCAAGAATAACATCAAAATCAACCATATCCAACTCAACAAGATCATAAGGCAATATTTTATACAAGATGCAAATGTGATAATTTCTGTAGACCTTTCTAGTAGCAATAGATGTATCAATGGGAGTAGACACCTCATAAGACTCACACAAAAATTCAGACTTAACATGAAACTTTTTGGCAACAAAAGGTATAACATAAGAAAGAGTGGCACCCGGGTCTATCAATGCATACACATCAAAATCAAAGACTTTTAACATACCAGTAACGACATCGGGCACCTCATCAACCCCTTGTCTCCCTTGGAGTGCATAGAACCAATTGTGCCTTGGGGAAGCTCCTTGTTGGCCTCCTCTCCCCAAAGGAACCACATTTTCACCCCGATCTTGTGGAGAAACATCCTTACCCTTATTCCAATTACAAGGGCAATCCATCATCTTGTGGCCTACGTCCCCACAACTATAGCAAACATTAGTAGCCCTCAAGCATGTGCCACCATGACCCTTACCACATTTTGGATAGATAGCAGCAAGCCCCACACGACCATCACCCTGGGCACTTAGGTAGTCATTGGCAAAGATTCCATTAGGAGCACGAGAAGACCCTTACTGGCCACCCTTGAGACTTTGGAATTTACCATCAAAGCAGGCCCTCTTGGACTCATTACCCTTTTTCTTTCTCAACTTCCCCCTCCAATTGTTCGGCATAAGTCATAAGGCAGGAAAAGTCCATGTCACCTATCAACATGGTGGTTCGACATTCTTCACTCACCGAATCAGATATACGCATCACAAACTTATTCACCCTAGACCCTGGGTCAGCAACTAAGTGGAGAGTATATTTTGAGAGTTAGTTGAACTTAAGAGCATAAACCCTCACACTTGTATCGACCCAAGTTTAGGGCCTAGGTGTGATACAGTGAATGGGGAACATGAAGGAACCCCAAACAAGGCTCTTATTATTACACATCATTGGTCATGGAAGCATGTAAAAGACATAACGGTTAAGAACAGTGGCAAAGAGGCTTAGGGGAAAGCTTGCATAACATTATAATCAAGAGACAAAAAGTCAAGCTCATATCATGTATACATAACATGTCCAACAAACACCTCTAATACAGAGATAAGAGCGGAGGCCAAGACAAAGCAACCGGGCTCACCCTCATAGTCAAAATAGAACATAAAGAAGAATGCCTCAATACATAATAAGAACAACACATACTAAGATCACCAAAGTGGAGGACTTACCAATAAGCTTGAGTAGTACCGATCTAGCCACGTGGAGGAGGGAGATGATCAACTTGGACACCGGTTCCTACATGGTGATATCATGTAGGCAAGAGTATGTGTTAGTATGTTTGAATATACTAAATATGTAGGATACAATACAACAAGAGATAGACACCTTAATCAAAATGCACAACAATAGGCAATAGGCATAATATAACAATATGACATATATGATCAATGCATAAGTAAAACATGTTTAAGTAACTCATGCTCATATAGGATATCATATGTGTAGAAGAGGCCAAGCTATATTTCAAATGTACAAACCCATTGGTTGGTTGTGATGGTTTTACCCCATCTCCCTGGTGGTGTGGCACACACCCCTCACATGGTTGATGATAATTTCACCTAATCACCCTGATGCTGAAGTACAAACCCCTCGTATGGTTGATGAGAACAAACCCCACCTCAATTATTAAGGTACAAACCCCTCTAAAAGGTTATCCGAGCTCTTAGTCTTCCCGGATCGAACATGGTCTAATGCAACACTTTATATAGATTATACCAAATACATAATCTTCTTTCATCATCATAACATCAATCATATCATATCTTATGCTTTGGGCCTTCAATTTCTCAAGAAGCCACATCCGTACATTTTATCAAACACTTAGAGGGTGTGTAATGCTAGTATAAAACCATGAAATATAGATATGAAATCACGCAACAAATTCCATTGTAAAACCATCATTCAACACCCTGCAACACCCTCAAGCAGTATACATCAAAACACCTCATCAAATCTTACAATAAACCTAAGATTTATAGCTCAAAAAATAGCAAAACAGTCACAACTTTACATAGCTTTAACATATTCATATATATGTTCATACTAGTAAACTCAATTGTAAAATCAACTTAAATCATGCAAATTGAGTAAAAAGGAGTTTAGGGCACCATAGGTGGAAGAACCCAATGGCTAAAACCTACATACCTTAGCTTTGAGGAAGCTCTTGATGAAGATTAAAAATGGAGGCCTGAAGTTTGAAGGAAATCCTTAGTTCAGGATGAGGGTTTTGAGACTTGAATTAAGGAGTGAAAAATATGGCTAAGTGTTTAAGAGGATATTGAGGAATGTCTTGGATGATATGAGGATGAAATATGACTAACTATTGGTAAAAGTACGTTTGCAAACACTAAGGTCCAAGAATTAAAAGTCTTTCATTGAACTAAAAAAAATAGTCATAAAATAATATAGAGGCACATCTCGGAAGGGGAACACTTTGCTCTGTGGAAATTGCATTTTGGGAATTTCGAATTTTGATATGGTTGCTCTAAAATCGGGGTTAGATCCTTTTTTCCCTAATTTTGACCCCCTGAAGAACATGAAGTTGGATTTTCGATTTCATGCATGAATTTTGAGATATATAAAATTTAAAATTCTGAGCATTCCGAGGCACATTTTTGGGAACTTTTTGGGGTTGTTTCAATATCTTCCCCTTGGGAACATTTATCCTCGAATGTAAAAGAGATGTACAAGATAAGAGTGATCATAAACAAATCAGCCCCAACATGAATGCAATACTACATCTAAAATACCATTTTCAAAATCTCAACACAAGTGTAACATCATCATAAATTTGCCAACTTAAATATGAATGCATATGAATGACGTAGGGGCTGAAACATAAGATTGGAAATCACATAGGGGCTTAGAGTTAGTACCTTAGGATTGAGTAGAGTGGAAAAGATAAGGATACCACTTTTGATTTGTTAGGTCCTCCAAAGGACCTTAACGGATGCTACCTCCTTGTTCCTCAATCTCTTCACTTGCCTATCCAAAATCTGAATTCGAACCAGCTCATAAGTCAAGTTATCCTCAATAACACCCACATAATCAGGAGGAACAATAGCATTAGGATCACTGACATATTTTCTCAACATAGAGACATGGAACACTGGATCAACCAAACTCATTTCACTAAGCAACTCCAACTAATAAGATACCTTGTCAGCCCTCCGTATCACCTCATATGGTCCAAAAAATGTTGGACTCAACTTCCTCTTTTTACCAAAATAGAACACACCTTTCATTGGAGAAACTTTTAAATAAACCTAATCACCCACTTTGAATTCAAGGTCTCTTCTTCTTATATCGACATAGGGTTTTTGACGACTTTGTGATATTTTCAACCTTTCCCTAATCATTCTAGCCTTCTTAAGAGCCTCCATAACCATATCCTGTCCCAATAAAGCCACCTCTCCAACGTCAAACTAACCAACCAGTGATCTACAACGTCTCCCATAAAGAGCCTCAAAAGGAGCCATACCAATCTAGAGTGATAGCTATTGTTGTATGCAAACTCAATCATAGGAAGATGGTCATCCCAACTACCCTTAAGCTCCAAGACACAAACCCTAAGCATATCCTCAAGTGTTTGAATGGTTCTTTCGGCTTGGCCATCCGTTTGAGAGTGAAAGGTAGTAATAAGGTGAACTTTTGTACCAAGACCCCTTTGAAAAGACCTCCAAAAAGTGTGAATTGAATTGTGCAGCAGGATCCGATATGATGGATAAGGAAACTCTATGTAACCTCACTAACTCATGGATGTACAACCTTGCATACTCTTCAGCCCCATAGGTAGTCTTAACTGGCAGAAAGTGAGCCAATTTCGTCATCCTATCAACCACCACCCATATAGAACCAAAACCTTTTTTAGCCTTGGGCAACCCAACCACAAAATCCATATTAAGCACCTTCCATTTCCAAGTAGGAATCTCTATGTCTTGGGTTAGGCCACCCAGCCTTTGATGGTCGATATTGACTTTTTGACACCTATGGCAATCGGAACAAATTTGGCAATGTCCCTCTTCATGCCTTCCCACCAACACATTTCCCTCAATTCTATACATTTTGGTGGAACATGGGTGGATCGAATAAGAAGAATTATGGGCCTCATCAAGGATCTTCTCCCTCAAACCATCAACACAAGGCACATACAACCTACATTGGTACCTAAGGGCCCCATCTCCCTCTTGGGAGGAAACCTCTACTTTGTATCTATCACCTTGTATGACTCAAGGGCGATGATGTTGAGTTCCCTTCCCTTGAGTTTGTTCTTATTATGAACGAGTTTCCTAATGTGTTCCCTCACGATCTACCTGGAGTCCCTCCTGACAAGGAGATCGACTTCAGGATTGAGGTTCTTCCTGACACCCTACCTCTCTCTATTCCACCATATAGAATGGCCTATGCAGAGTTGAAAAAGAAACTGAGGGACTTGTTAGAGAAATGATTCATATGACTTAGTCTCTCTCCATGAGGTGCTTCGGTCCTATTCGTGTGAAAGAAGGATGGTTCTTTGAGGATGTTTATTGACTACTAGAAATTTAATAAGGTGACTATTAAGAATAAGTATCCCCTTCCGAGGATTGATGACTTGTTCAACTAACTTCATGGTGCCAATGTTTTCTCTAAGATAGACCTCAGATTAGGCTATCATCAGTTGAAACTGAGAGAATGTGACATCCTGAAGATAGTTTTTCAAACACGGTATGGTCACTTTGAGTTCTTAGTGATGTCTTTTTGGTTGATGAATGCACCCACAACTTTTATGGATTTGATGAACAGAGAATTTTGGCAATATCTCAATATTTTCCTAATTGTGTTTCTTATGACATTTTTCTGTACTCTAGAGATGAGGAGGAGAATGCCAATCACATTAGGATTGCTTTGCAGATACTCTAAGAAATGAGTTATATGCTAAATTTTATATGTGTGAATTTTGGCTCAAATATGTGGCCTTCTTAGGCCATGTGATTTCTGGAGATGGAATCCGAGTGGATACTCAAAAGATCAAGGCGATCAAGAATTGGCCAAGACAAACCTTACAGATCGAGATAGTAGTTTTCTGGTTTAGCTGGCTATTGCAGGAGATTTGTTGAGGGATTCTCTTCCATATCCGCACCGTTGACCAAATTGACCCAAAAGAAGGCAAAGTTTCAATGGTTAGATGAGTGTGAGAGGAGTTTCCCAGAGCTAAAGATGAGGTTAACCACTGCACCCATGTTGACCTTACCTGATAGGACAAATGGATTTGTGATATATTGTGATGCTTCGAGAGTAGGACTGGGATGTGTGTTGATGCGGAAGTGGAAAGTTGTTGCCTATACTTCTAAACGACTTAAGGTTCATGAGAAGAATTACCCCACTTATGATTTGTAGTTGGTAGCGGTAGTGTTTGATCTCAAATTATGGTGCCACTATTTATATGGAGCAAATGTGATGTATTCACATACCACAAGAGCCAACAATATGTAATTATCTAGAAAGAGCTTAACTTGAGGCAGAGGAGATGGCTTGACTTGCTTAAAGACTACAACATGAACATCGTCTACAATCCAGGTAAAGCTAACATGGTTACTGATGCTCTTAGCAGATTATCCATGAGAATTACTACCCATGTGGAGGAGGAGAAGTGAGAATCAGCCAAAGAGGTTCATACACTAGCACGAGTGGGATTCCAACTAGATGAGTCAAGCAAAAGAGGAGTTTATGTGCACAATGGGTCTATATCATCCCTAGTAGTAGCGGTGAAAGAGAAATAAGATCGAGATCGAGTCCTATTACAATTAAAGGACGATGTGTATAAGCATAAAGTATTAGCTTCACTAAAGGGGGAGATGGAGTGTTGAGGTATCAATATAGATTATGTGTTCCAAATGTTGATGGGCTTTGAGAGGATCATGTTAGAGGTCCATAGTTCAAGATATTCTATCTACCCAAGGTTTACCAAGATGCACCATGACTTGGGGAAAGTCTATTGGTGGAGCAAAATTAAGAGAGACATTGTTGAGTTTCTTTCTAAGTGTCCAAATTGTCAACAAGTTAAAGTTGAACACCAAAGACCATGTGGAATTAGCACATTGAGATTTCAAAATGGAAATGGGAGATGTTCAATATGGACTTTGTTACCGATTTATCAAGGTTTCGTAGATAGCATGGCTCTATGTGGGTTATAGTTGATCGGATGACTAAATCAGCTCACTTCTTAGCGGTCAAGATGACTGACAGTGCAAAGGACTATGTCCTGTTGTATATAAGGCAGATTGTTAGGTTGCATGGAGTCCTTTGTCCATCATACTAGATAGAAGAGCTCAATTCACTGCCCAATTTTGGAAGTCATTTTAGAAGGGCTTGGGTACGACAATGCTTCTTAGCACAACTTTCCACCCCAGACGGATGGTCAGGAAGAACATACTATTCTGATATTGGATGATATGTTAAGAGCTTGCTTTATTAATTTAAGGGTAATTGGGATGATCACTTGCCTTTGATGGAGTTTGCCTACAACAATAGCTTCCACTCGAGCATTCAGATGGCCCCAAATGAGGCACTCTGTGGGAGGAAGTGTAGGTTGCTAATTAGATGGTTTGAAGTAGGTGAAGTAGAGTTGATTGGATTGGACTTGGCTCACCAAGCTATGGAAAAGGTGAAAAACATTCAAGAAAGGTTGAGGACTACACATAGTCGACAGATATCCTACATAAATGTCAGAAGAAGAGACTTAGAGTTTGAGGTCAATGATTGGGTGTATTTGAAAGTGTCACCCATGAAGGGCGTGGAAGGTTCATAAAAAAAGGCAAGTTGCATTCGAGGTACATTGTCCCTTATTAGATCATGAAAAGAGTGGGTAGTGTGCCTTATGAGTTAGAACTACCCCCAGAGTTAGAGGCCATCCACTCGGTCTTCTATATTTTTATGCATAAGAAGTGTTTTGGAGATCCACAGTTGGTAGTTCCTGTCAAGAGTATTTGAGTGAGAGATTCCATCTATCAATGTATTGTTGAGGAATAAATTTGTACAAGAAGCTACTTGGGAGGCAGAGGAGGATATGAAGACCAAATACCCTCACTTATTCCAGCTTACCAATGATGAGAGAGTTGATGGTAAGTATTTTCCCCCAAATTCCTAAAATTCCTGTTCCTTGAGTTTTCCTTTTTTTTTTGTTCTCTGTACGATAGAGTTCTAGAGTCTGAGTGAGGATTGATGTGATGCATTGATTGTTTAATTGTTTACTTGCAAAATTTCCTACTTTCTTGATTGCATGAGTGAGTTAAGAGCTGGTTGATTGTTAAAGTCCATAAGTAAATTCATCCCTTTGCCTAAATGTCTAGTTGTTCATCATTCGAGGATGAATGATCCCAAAGGGAGATATTGTGACGCCCCATAACTCTACCCTCATATGTACCAATGTTTCAAGCCTTATCTCTATATGTTGGAGGTGTATTAGAGTCATAAGAGACCTCTAGTACTTAGACGAGTTCAAGACTTTCCTATAGATTGAGTTTGGAGTGTTGAATTATGCAAGAGTCAACTTTAAATGACCATAAATCATAGCACACGAAGAACTGGAGGTCCTACAATATACTAAATGAAATCCTTTGAGTTAGATTTCCAAGCACTTCATTTCACCTCATTTAGAGTTTGGAGTCAAAAGTTATAGCCATTTTCCCAGAGACTGCTAGTGCAAAGTTGCACTACGAGACCTCCCTTACTGGTAGTAAGTCGGGGTATGGGTCATAGTTTGGGCTCGTAGCAATTTCAAGAAGATCTAAAATTGAGCCAAAAGGTTATGACAGGGTCCTATGGGTGGTTATACTGTTTATGGGTCATAATGGGGCCCATGACAAGCGTTTGACAACTTTTAAGAAAGGTTATTTTGGTCCTTTCCCGATCGTTTCTAAGTTAAGGGCGACGTTTTTACAATAAAATCAGCCCTAAAGCATCTTAGATAGCCTCTTTATATTGAAATATTCTCTCTAACGCATAGAAGCAAAATTCAAGACAAGAGGGTCTAGGATTTGACGGAGAACTTGGGAAATTTCTAATTTCTTCCAAGATACTTCAAGATTCTACACTCCCAGGTATGTAAGGCTTACCAAAGTGTGGAATCCTTTCTTCACATGCCCTTTTCCATTATCTTGAGTCAAGAGTTGAGGAGAGTTGAGATTTTTTGAGAAATTTCATCTATTTTAATATTATATCTTTGTATTCATCATGAGGTCCGATTTTACATTACATTACATGAGATAATTCCTATGTGTTAATGAGCATGAATGTGAGATGTATATATGTATTTTCATTCTTGATAGTATGAATCCCAATTTACATGTTTCCATGGAATTTTATGCATAAATTGAGTATATTACAACAACAATAACAACATACCCAGTGGAATCCCACAAGTGGGGTTTGGGGAAGGTAGAATGTACGTAGACCTTACTACTACCTCATAGAAGTAGAGAGATTGTTTCCTGGTAACCCTCGTCTGAAAAACCCATAAGAAGAATAAACTAGAAATGACAAAAAGAAAGGAACGGGAGTAGAAAGGGCAACTAATAACAAAAAGCACATATCAATACCAACATGTGAATACGATAAAATTTACACACATACGATGGATAATGACAAACTTGGCATAAATTGAGCATAGTAAGTTGGGTAAATTGAGCATATTGAATTGAGTGTATTGATGAACATTAAGTTGAGTAACTTAGTATGCATGAGCATAAGGATTATATTGCATTGACTCACATACATTATGATATGTGATGTTTTGATTGTATTACATGACGAGTTGATTGAATGAGTCTAAATGACCATTTGATTCTAAGTCAAGTTAATCATTTGCTTTGATTGGTTTAATTATTATGTTGAGTTATGAGTTGATTATGAGATAATGATGAGATGATGATGAGTTGAGTTATGATGATGATGATGAGTTAAGTTATGATGATGATGAGTTAACTGATGAGTTTAGCATTTTTAGTCTTGGGAGAAGTATCGAGCATCGAGCGGGGCAAGTATACTTCCACTTTAACCCACAAAATTATGTTGCCAGTGTAGGATAGTCATCACAGCTAGTCTGATAGCTATTTTTTTGCATGAAACGACCCCAAAAAGTACTTGAAAATGTGCCTCGGAAGTGCCCGAAATCGTAATTTCCATATAACTCAAAATTCATGTGTGATATCGAAAATCTAACTTTAGATTCTTGTTCAGGGGAAAGGATTGAGTGGGATATGGGTCTAACACCGATTTTAGAGTGAATGAATTACAATTTCAATTTTAAGTGAGCAATTTTTCCAATGAAGATTCGTGCCCCAGGCGCGACGTGCCAGGGGCGTGCCAGTATGTATTTTGTGCCTAGTTTTATTTGTTCGGTCCAAGGATTTTGGGTATTGGTCCTAAGAATTCCCATATGTGAAAATAACTATACATAGCCATATTTTCTTTCATATCATAAAAGACATTCCCCAATAGTATCTCAAGCACTATAAATGTTTCACCCAATTCAAGTGTCCCAAACTCACTTTCGGATCACAAGGAACTGATTCAAGCTTCAAGCACTCATTCAAATCTAAGTCAAGCTTATTTATATCATTTTAGACCACCGTGGGTCCCCTGTATCAAGCCAAGTTCAAAGGAATATCCGTTGGCTAAATTTTGCACAAGTATCGATAAGAGGGTCAAATTTAAGGGGACATATCTCTTAGCACACAAAGAATTGGGTGGATCACAACTTACTAAATTAAACTCTTTGAATTAGCTTTCCAACTCACTTGGTTTAACCTTATTTAGAGTCGGATGAAGAAGTTATGTCCGTTTTCGTAGAACTCATATGTGCGGGGGTATATACAGATTTTTGCCAAATTTTATTTCATTAATTGCATCTGTAAATGTATTTATTTCTATTGGCCTTTTGGGGATTCTTATGCTATCATAACACTTAAAAAGACCTAAACTCCATTCCTAAAGATCAAATTCACTCCTCCTGATCGGAATTCACTCTCAAATTCTCTCAAGAGCCTCTATCAAAACCCCACTACAAATTCAAGGAAACTTAAGAACTAGTTATGGATTTCAAGACCTCATTCCAAGCTTAAAGTCTTTCTCAACTCAATTTCAATAAATTCAAGGTGTAAGATATGTGGGTTTCATTCATGGGTACCTTTCACCTATGAAGCCTAATCATCCATTTCTATGAAAATTACATGTTTCCAAGTTATGTTGCCTTTGGAATTATTCATTAGAGATTATGATCATACATTAGATAGGGATCTTATGAAAGTTTTGTTGAAAATAATGATTGCTCATTTTTAAGTTTATACCATGAGATGATTTACCTATTATGACTATACACATTTTAAGCTTTAGAAGCGTGACCTCTCTAGGGATTTGACAAGGGGTTTCAATGTACTTTTCAAGATGGTATTACCAAGTTTGGTGGGATGTTTTACTTCAAGATTTCTTGCATGATTTCACTCTTTAATTGCATAGGTTTACACTAGCATTATACACCTACCAAGTGTTTGATAAAATGTCCGGATTATGTATCTTGAGTTGTTAAAGTTCTAGAGAATGGTATATGAGTTGAATGACTTTATGATAATGAAGCTATGGTATTCATATGTTGATTTCATTGAAAGTATCTATAGTAATTGAATTTAATTGAATTAAGAGGTTGGTACCTAATTAACCGAATTGAGGGGTTGGTACCTCATTACCCAAATGGAGGGGTTGTTACCTGATTAACCAAGTTGACGGGTTGGTACTTCAATCATCTAGATAAGGGGTGGTACATTTGATAACCAAGTTAAGGGTTTGGTACCTCAAGCACCTAAGATAGAAGGTGATAAACCCATTAGCCAAATGATGGTCTGTTTTTACATATGTAATATGTTTTATATAAGCATGTTTTACTTCAAGTATCATTCATACATGTCATATTGTTAGTATTCTATCCATTGCTTATGATTATGCATTTTGCCTATGATGCCTATCTCTTGTTGCATTGCATCCTACATACTTAGTACATTCAAACGTACTAATGCATACTCTATGCCTACATGATGTTACCATGTAGGAACCGGAGCTCCATTTGGTCATCACCCGCCTCCACATAACTAGTATGAATTCTCTCAAGCTAGTTGGTGAGTCCTCCATCCAAGGACAATGTCTATGTTCTTATGCTATGTATTAAGACTCGTTTTCTGTATGGTATGCTTTGACTATGAGGGTGAGATCGGTTGCTTGTCTTGACCCCTGTTAAGTTCTATTTTTAGAGGTATTGTTAGAAAAGATATGTATTGATTCCATGAGCTTTGGCTCTCTCGACTCTCTGATGTTTTATGCTATGAAAAATGTCCCTTAGCTCCGGTTACCCGTTTTTGTGATCTTTTATTGGTATTTTATTGATTTGGCGACCAAGGATGTGTAATGATATGTTAAGAGGCTTGCTTGGGTCCCTTTGAGTTTCCCATGCGCCATGTCATGTTTAGGCCCTAGGCTTGGGTCGTGACAAACATGGTATCATAGCACTAGTTTGTTAGGTCAGAGTCTTGTTCATGGTTGTGTTGTGCACCACTACTACGAGCAACAAGCTACGAGATGTTTTAGTGTTTCCCTTTTTCATAGTCAATATCATAGTATAAAGTTGAGGTAAGGGTATTTCACGTAATGATTGTTCTTTGATATGCTAGATCATGCCTAATGCAAGAGAAAGAAGAGCCCACTCTCCCGAAGAACAACTAGCTCATGGAGAATTTCGGGATGCTCTTACTATGTTAGCTCATCCCATGGCCAATCAAATCAACCAAGGGGCCCAAGCACCCCATGTTCCTACCCCAAGATCTCCACTGAGAGACTTCACAGGGATGAACCCATCGGAGTTCTATGGGTCTACGGTGGATGAGGACCCTCAAGAATTCATTGATGAGCTTTACAAGTTGTTGTCCATAATGGGCATGAGGTTGGAAGAAAAGGCAGAGTTGGCGGCTTACAAACTCAAGGGGGCGGCTCAAATATGGTATTCTCAAAAGGAGATGGAAAACAATAATGTGGTTCCATGGGAGGAATTTAAGGTGGCCTTTCTTAATTGGTTCTTCCGTCTTGAGCTTAGGGAGGCCAAATTGGTGGAGTTCATGAATTTGAAGAAAGATTCTATGAGTGTAAGGGAGTATGCCCTCAAGTTTCACCAACTCTTAAAATATGCTCCCCAATTGGTAGCCGATCCACGTCTAGGATGAATAAGTTTGTAATGGGTGTATTCGACATGGTGAATGAGGAGTGCCAGTCTGCTATGTTGATTAGAGACATGGATTTGTCCCTCTTGATGACTTATGCCGAACAAATAGAGGATGAAAAGTTAAGCAAGAGAAGGGGAAAGAGGCCAAGAGAGCCCGTTATGAAGGAAAGTTCCATAGTCTAAAAGATAGAGGTGATGCTATCTTTCCAACATGTGGTAAGATTCATAGGGGCCCATGTTTGAAAGACACCAATGCTTGCTTCCGTTGTGTTCAAGAGGGGAATAAGAGGAACGATTGTCCTCGTACTCAAGGCAAGGGTGAAAATGTTCGTCCTCAAGGTACACTTATTCTCGTAAATTTAGCCAATCTTGGCTTATTGGTGCACTTATTCTCGTAATATCATAATCATTGTCATAGCATATGCATGTGACTTGTAGGATCTTACATGTATTTCGAATAAGTTTGAAAACTTAACTCAAAATTTTGGATGAGGCCTTAACTCTAAAATGTTCATAAGGCTGCTTTACATAATGCATATTTGTTCCTTTCTCAATTAGTAAAAGAAAGTATTTATAAATAATCAAGTGTCTTAGTAGTTTAATAGGACCATTATACTGTAGAATATTGGAAATCAACATGTTACTTGCTAAGTGCTTTACACATGGTTTTAGTATGGACGAAGGACTGATTATGAGTACTGTGTTTCCCTCATAACCTGCCTTTATTTTTAGTGACACCACATCAATAAGAGCAACATTTCAAGCATATGGATAGGTAGTCAGGAAAATCGATAAATTGATATATAAATGTTGCATATCCAATTCAAGCGAGCGAATGAAATATTAACCTAATACAACCAAGAAAATAATTCTGCTCCAATCCCAATGCCTTTTATAAAAGGTCTTTTATGCAATAGGATAGTAAAATATCACATTTTGCATTTTGGAAAACTTCCCAGATTTCGTGCTAAAAGGGAGGGATGGAGCTTATCCTTAAAAACCTTTCCAACGGACATCCAATTGCTCAAAGTTCATCATGAAAATTGTCCCATAAATCCTATGCTTTGCAACAACTATATGTATGCAACTTATAACCACCTACAAACAGTCCATAATTGAGTATTAATTGGAAAATTTTCCATATAATATTTGCGCAAGGAAACGTCTATAGAACTTTATAAAAGAGATACAAGACTATTACCTGAACACAACAAATGCAAACCAAGTATAACCAGCAAGAACACCACCTTTTTACAACACAAAAGCAGCCCCAAAAAAAGCTAATAGGAAGGGAAACCAATTGCAAAGCGTAAGGCAAGCATTTCTAGGCACGGGGTCAAATTTTAACACTAAAAATACGAAAAACTTACCTAGATCACTTAGGGAACTTATGGGAACTCTCTTCAACTTATGAACTGTTTTTGGATGAAAATGGTTCATTTTTAGGTTTAAAAGGTTAATTAGCCGACATAAAGTTGGTCTTGACCCGACCCATCCCATGACCCAGTTTTCTGCTCGTGCAGTCACGGTAAATCTATCTTAACTTTTTATTTTGAAGTTGGTTTGATGTGCGATTTTGTGCATTGAAAACTATACTCATAGATCTTAAATTTGATAGGTCATGGGACTTCTAAATTCTTATATTTTGGTAGATATGGTCTGATACATTTGACCACATTTAAGAAGGATTTCATAAAGAAACTTATGGTAACTTTGGTCAACCTTTATCTTGCAACTTTCTTGATTCCAAAACTTAACGTATGACCTTTGTGCTATTACATTAATTTTTAAAATTCATTATTAGAAAATTATGCACTTTTAGTCCCATCCGAAAGGTGAAATCTTAATATAAACCTTCCGAAAAGGGCAAGGTGTCACTTGGGCCATTTCTTTAATCCCAAATGTGTATTTAGGGTTTTCCTTTTGCTTAAAACTTTATGTCCTTGATATTACCACATATTTGTAGCCTTATTATCCTTAGGTACAATCTAAAATCATGTATGTCTTACATAACATGCTACACTATTTATATTCTGGAAAATGAGAATTATGAGGTCTCACAGTCTACCCCCCCTCCCCCCTTTATGAACATTTGTCCGCGAATGTATCAACCCAGCTCCTTGGTAACATTACCATCTACCAAAAATGTGTTTTTTGGGGATACATCTATTCCCTTGCAAATCATAAATCAACTTCCAGAAACTCCAACTACTAAACTTCATATAACTATCCCACGACAAAATATGCAAGTTACACTTCCAAATCCTTTAAAATTCAATTTACTGTAAAAAGATAACTACCTGTTTTGGAGTGCGACTCACCTTAAGTTGTAAAGAGAGTGGGGTTTATTCTTCATCATATCTTCTTTGGCTTCCCAAGTTATTTTCTCGATATTGTTGTCCTGCCAAAATACTTTCACGGAGGTCGCTACTTTATTTTGAATCCTTCTTATTTGCTAATCTAAAATAGTCCCTCGTACCTCATCGTAAGATAAGTATTCAGCAATATGGGTATCTTGAATTTGAGTAATATGTGAATAATCTCCAATACACTTCCACAACATAGATACATAAACCACTAGATAGACTGCTCCCATTTCTAAAGGCAAATCCAAAGTTCGTATACCACCTTGCCAATTATTCAAATAATCTTATATGGTTTGGCATATCTAGGATTGATCTTTACTTTATCCCCAAATGGCATGATACCCTTCATAGGTGATACTTTCAGTAAAACCCAATCTTCTCTATCAAACTGTAAGTCTCATCGTCGAATGTCTGTATAAGACTCATGATGACTCTAGGCCATTTGCAATTGATCCATAACGAGTCTCACTTTTTCCATCGCCAGCAGAACTAGATTAGGGCCTAGCAACTTTGCCTCCTTGACCTCAAACCAACCGATCGATGACCTAAATGTTCGCCTGTATAGTGCTTCATAAGGCGCCATTTGAATACTGGCTTGGAAGTTGTTATTATAAGTTAACTCGATAAGAGGTAGATGATCATCCTAACTTCCTTTAATGTCCAAGACATAGGCACATAATATATCCTCAATGGTCTGAATGGTATGCTCTGCTTGTCAATCGGCTTGTGGATGAAAAGTAGTGCTAAGATTTACTTGAGTGGCCAGACCCTTCTAAAAAAGAATTCAAAAATGTGTTGTAAATTGAGCCCCTCGATCTAAGATAATAGATAATAGAGCACCATGAAGGTGAACCAACTTTTGAATGTAAATGTTTGCATAATCCTATACTCTATATGTCATTCTTACTAACAAGAAATGAGAAGATTTTATCAGCCTATCAATGATTACCCATATAGAGTCATACCCCCGTGGAGTATGAGGCAACCTAGTGATAAAGTCCATATTTATCATGTCCTATTTTCATATTAAGAGCTCAATATACTAAGTGAGGCCTCCAAGCTTCTGATGTTCTACTTTAACTTTCTGGCAATTGGAACATTGGGCCACCATCTCTGCAACATCATTCTTCAGGCCATTCCACCAATAGATTTTTTGAAGGTCCCAGTACATTTTTGTCACTCCAGGGTGGGCTAAATACCTAGAATAATGGGCTTTAGAAAGAATCTTGGGATGGAGCACTCTGATATGTGGCACATATAAGTGGCCCTGGTACTGAAGGACTCTATCTTAAGTTAACTCAAACAGAGGATCTTGCTGTTGTGGAACACTTTCCCTCAATTTCATAAGCTTAGGATCTTCACGTTGTTGCTCTTTTAGTTTAGTAACAACGGAAGATTTTTGTTGTATTTTGAACAATTACATCTCTATCCTCTGCATCTACCAATCGCACCTGAAAACTAGCTAGCTAACTTAGCTCTTTTTTATTTCAACCTTATCAGCTTCGACATGGCTTAGACTTCCTATGGACTTTCGGCTAAGTACATCAACAACAATATTAGCTTTACCGGGATGGTATAAAATGTCAACATCATAGATTTTTTGTAATACTAGCCACCTCCTTTGTCGTAGGTTCAAGTACATCTGCTTAAATAAATATTGAAGGCTCTGGTGGTCAATAAGAACATCAATATGAACTCCATACACATAACGCAGCCAAATCTTACGGCAAAAATAACTACGACAAACTCAAGATCATGAGTAGGATACTTTTATTCTTGCTTTCGCAACTGTTTGGAAATATATGCAGTAACTCTACCATGTTGCATGATGACACAACCTAGGTTTATTATCGAGGCATCACAATACACAACGTATCCGTTGGTTCCATCTGAAAGAGCCAAGATAGGTGTGGTAAGCCTTTTCTTTAGTTCTTGAAAACTCTGTTCACATGCTTCAATCCATTGAAACTTAGCTTTTTTATATGTCAATCTCGTTAGTGTTGCAGAGACAGAGGAGAATCCCTTAACAAACCTCTTATAATATCCTACCAAGCTTAAAAAGCTACGAACCTCGGTCGGATTCAATAGTCTTAGCTAGGTCATTACTGCTTCAATCTTCTGGCCATCGACCTTGATACCATTGCCTGCAATAACATGGTTGAGAAAAGCTACAGAAGTTAGCCAAAATTCACATTTAGAGAATTTAGAATATAATTTGTCATTGAGAGTCTGTAATATAGCTCACAAGTGGCCTTCATGTTCAACTTCTGATCGTGAATATATCAAGATTTCATCAATAAAAATGATCAAATTCATCCAAGAATGGCTTAAAGACTCAATTCATCAGGTCCATAAAAGTTGTTGGGGTATTTGAAAGCCTAAAAGATATGAAAATGAACTCAAAACATGTCCATACCTCATCCTAAATGATCCCTTTAGAATACAGCATCCCTGACTCACAACTAGTGGTACCTAGATCGCAAGTCAATCTTTGAAAAGAATTTGGCACCCTGCAACTAGTCGAACAAGTCATCAATCTGTGGAAGAGGATACTTATTCTTCATTTTGACTTTATTTAGTTGTCTATAATCAACATACATCTATAAGGAGCCATCTTTCTTTCTAACAAAGAGCACAGAGAACCTCATGTAGATGTACTTAGCGTAATAAAGTCTTTACCAAGTAAGTCCTTTAGTTTTTCCTTCAATTCCCTTATCTCTGCAGGAGCCCTTCTGCAGGGAGAAATAGATACAGGCTGCATATTAGGAAGAAAATCTATAGCAAAATTGATGTCCCTTTTAGGGGAAATCTCTCGAAGCTTATCAAGTAATACCATTGGGAATTCATTCGTAATAGGGACTGATGAAAGGGTAAGTTGCTAATATAATGTCATGTCTTCCCATAATGGTAACATGCACTTGAACCCTTTCTACATATCCTAGTATGAAGCTTACCATATTGTGTACATGGAGGAGTAGGTTGTCTCATTTGTGCAAAGCGATTCTATCGACGACAATCAGGATGTCCCAAACTCTGCCTTAGTCCTGACTGAATACAATGATCAAATCTTCGGCCCTGCATCTGCAATGAGAGACTACCCACTAATAGAGATGGGTGAAATGGGGGCCTAGAATCACTCCATGGCTCCCTATAAGACCCTATAGTACAAGCCCTCTTATTGTGCTCTCTATCTCTATAGGTATCTCAAATCCAATGAGAAAGGTCTTTTGTATTCTTTGCAAAAGCATGCATCTGGCAAATATCTACACAGTTGTATAAGGAATCTATCTTGCAGTCTCTAATCAAATGATCCCCCAAAACATCCATATAATGACGAAATCTGGCACTCATGGTACATACAATATGTAGTGCATAACTAGCCAATGAATTGAACATAAGATTATACTTCTTTTTACGCTTATAAACCTCTGCCTCAAACTGATAAATTAGTCAAGATGGACCTCCCAAACCTCCTGTGGATAGTAATAGGCTAGAAGTGCCTCAGAGAAATCCTACCACTCTTCTGGCATAACATCGGGCCCTCTATATTTCTCCCATGCTTCATACTATAAGATGGTGACATCACGTAGTTAAAACGAAGCCTACATAGCCTAGGTGAAAGAGATGTGCATCACCCTTAATACTCTATACTATGGTCTAAAACGTCCTGGAATCCTCAGTAGGAATGGCTTCAATAAATACTAGAGGGGCCAAGTGAAAAAACTCTTATACCTTTGAGCTTTCTGTTTGATCCCTTTTTGCACCTTCCCTCGCCTCTAGTTGTCTCCTATGAATACAAACCATCGTAATTAGTAGCTGAACTATTTTCCTTATCCCCTGCTCCCCAGTCTTTGGTATGGCTGGGCTACTAGTTTTGCTCAAACCTCAATAGATACCGGTGAATAAGGTACTGTGGGTACTGGAGACTCACTGTGTGGCTCCATCAGAAAGGAAAAACTAGTACCTTCACTCAGATCCATGCCTATCTTATGTTGTTCCATCTCCTAAACATAGGCATCCCATTAAATAAAATTCACAAAGCACTATTTAGATTTCATATGTTCCTATAGCTTTGCTCTATAACACGATCTATTAAGTGAAAAAATTGTAACCATCCATAAATGCCTCGTAGCCTTTTGATTATAAGTATGGTGCACAACACAACCATAAGCAAGACTCTGCTACACACAGCATTGTGGACATCTTAGGAAATGACATGCTTAAATACTATGTTTGTCATGCCCCCAAAAAAGGGGAGGCGGGATTGGTACTCAATACCATTATTGGATGAGTATTCCACTAAACATGATAGTCAACTAAACTAGGGTCCAAAAGAAAGTCGGACAGCATAACTAAGCCTGGACCATTTAGGTCATGACTTGGTTAACAACAAATCAAGTATATCAAGATTGGAAACCAAAATGATAAAGAACTAGCTCACCAACAAGGTTGCAATAATAGAAGGTACAGGTACACACTATACATACAATCCAATTCTATGACTGGAGACTGAAAGGAACAAAAGAACAAACCCAAAATAACGTGTCTGCAATAGCCTCTATGAGAACCACTAATACTGCCATGGTAGGCCCCGACTATACCCAACTATACAATAAAAAGTAAACATCCTGTGAAAGCTCCAGGAAAAGGTGGAGCTTACCAATCATAGGTAAACTGGGCTCCTAGTAGAGGGGTCGATCAAAGTCTTTACTTGAACCTACACACACAAAATAAAATGCAGCATCCCCAGGCAACAAGACATTAGTTTGAATAAATATGTGCTGGTATGTAAGGTAGAAAGTAAAACCATACGTAACTGTACTAAAAAGGGTAATAAATATACCACCTATAACCAAAACTTAAGTAACCTTAATGGCCGACAATCTACCTCCTAGCGATTAAATATGTATGGTATGCTCGAGTATCATATATCGTGAATACATATATATAGATGCATACACATGATATACCTAACCAAATGCTAGCAATGGTTGTCCTTTCCTGTAGCTGATCAGCATCATATTTGCCAACCTGTGGCCATCTTTATCACATACATATATATAATCATTTGGGAAAATAGGTCCCATACTATAGATTATAGCTCAAAGTCCATGCATAACATGTCATTTATGATTTAATATTGAATGCACATAGTAGGTCATAACATTAATTTAACATATCTTGGCTTATTGGTGCACTTCTCCTCGTAACATCATAATCATTGTCATAGCATATACACGTGACTTGTGGGATCTTACATGTTATTCGAATATGTAACTCAACATTTAGAATGAGGACTTAACTCTAAAAATGTTAATAAAGGTTTTTACATAATACTTATACTTGGTCCCATGTTAATTAGTAAAAGAAAGTATTTAAAAAGGATAAGTAGTTTAATAGGAACATTATACTAGAGAATACTGAAAATCAACATGTTACTTGCTAAGTGCTTCACATATATGATTATGAGTACTACATTCCCCTAGTAACCTGACTTTGCTTTTATTGACACCACTCCAAAAGAACAACACTTCAAACCTATGGATAGGTAGTTAGGAAAAATAATAAATTGATATATAGATATTGAATATCCAGTTCAAGTGAACGGGTGGAATATCAACCTAATACCATCATGAAAATAATGACAGCTACAATCCCAATGCCTTTTATAGAAAGTATTTATAGCAACAGAATAATAAAATATCACATTTGGCGTTTTGGGAAACTTTCCGAATTTCGTGCTAAAAGGAAGGGATGGAGCTTAGCCTTAACATACCTTTCCAACGGACGTCCTATTTCTCAATGTTTCTTCATGAAAATTGTCACTTACATCCAAAACTTCACAACAACTATATGTACACTACTTCCACCTGCAAAATGGTCCATAATTGAGAATTTATTGGCAGATTTTCCAGATAACAGTTGCGCAAGGAAATGTCCATAAAACACTCCTTAAAATGACCATAAAAGAGCTCCAATACTATTAACTAAATACATGATAGGAAAACCAAGAATAAAACCAGCAAGAACACCACTTTTTACAGCCCAAAAACAGTTCCAAACACAGCTAAAGGAGGGGAAATCAATTGCAAAGCATAAGGCATACATTTCAAAGCATAGGGACAAATTTTAGCGATAAAAATGTGAAAAAACTACCTAGATCACTTGGGGAATTTATGGGAGGTCTCTCTTCAGCTTAGGAACTATTTTGGGAAAAATGTTTCATTTTTAGCTTTAAAAAGTTAAATTAGCAGACATAAAGTTGCGCTTGACTCAACCTAGCGCATGACTCGATTTCCTGCTTGGGTAGTCATTGTAAATCTGTCATAACTTTTTATTCCAAAGACTGTTTGATACACAGTTTTGTGCATTGCAAATTAGACTCATAGATCTTTAATTTAATAGGTCATAAACCTTCTAACTCCTTATATTTTATGAGATATTTTACTTATGATAACTTTGGCAAACCTTTATCTTGCTACTTTTTTGCTTCCAAAACTTTATGTATGACCTTTGTGCTATTAAAATAATCTTTAAAAATCCATTATTAACAAATTATATACTTTAAGTCCCATACAAAAAGTGAAACCTTAATTTAAACTTACTGAAAAGGGCGAGGTGCCACTCGGGCCATTTCTTTAGTCCCGAATGTGTATTTAGGGTATTCCTTTATCTTAAAACTTTTAAATCCTTGATATTACCACATATTTGCATCCTATTATCCTTAGGTTCTATCTAAATTCATGTACATGTTACATAACATGTCACACCATTTATATTATAGAAGACGAGAAACACGAGGTCTCACAATATACAAGGCAAGTTTCTGATTACAAAAGACAACCGTTAAAACAGAAAGAGACTGCAGAATATCCAGAGCTACTAATGCTCATCAATATCTCCTGAATCATCTACCAACCCCTAACTCAGCGGGTGCAGCTAGTACCTGGACCTCCACCATGGGAAGATGCAACATGTAGTACCAGTAATAGTCACCAGTAGGCATTAACGACCGACCAAGTGAAGTACTGTAAATACAGGTGACTCAAATATAAAGAACTACAGTAAATATAGAAAGTCAAAACTCTGATCAAGGGAGTAAGTAGGTATAGAGAATCACCGAACCCGAAATAAACCAACCCTAGTGGTGTGCAATGATACTAACTGATGAAACACAAGTAGCCCCAAACCACTACTGTCACCGGATAGAGACATCAAGTTGTACACAAGTGTAAGGCCCTAATATCTATGCTTGTACACTGACTTAGCCCCACTAAGCCCAGAAAGTACACCTACATGGGGACATCCGATAAAATTGGAACGACTGAGAGAAGATTAGCATGGCCCCTACACAAGGATGACATGCACAAATTGAGAAATGGTACTCTTTCTAGTTATTCTTGGCTTGTTCCAAGTGTGTTCAGATAAAAATCTTGGAACTCTTTTACGATCATTTTTACGAAGTTTTATAAACGTTTCTTCGTGTAAATACTATATGAAAAATATGTCGATTAATGCTCAATTATGGACTATTTATAGGTGGTTATAAGTAATGTACATATAGTCGTTGCAAAGCTTAGGATGTAAGGAACAACTTTTGTGAAGAAACTTTGGGAAATTGGGTGATTGTTGGAAAGGTATATTAAGGCTAAGCTCTGTCCCTCCTTTTAGCACGAAATCCAGGAAGTTTCCTAAAATGTCAAATGTGATATCTTACTATTCTGTTGTTATAAAGACCTTCTGTGAAATGCATTAGGATTGCAGCTGAGTTATTTTCATGATGGTATTAGGTTAACATTCCATTCGTTCACTTAAACTGGACATTCAATATCAATAAATCATTTGTCAGTTTCCTTACTACCTATTCTTATATTAGCGGTGCTTCTCTTCTTGGTGTAGTTTCATTAAATTAAATACAAATTACAAAAGGAATATAGTAGTCATAATTAGTTCTTCTTCCAAACTAAAAACATAATTGAAGCACTTAACAAGTAACGTGTTGACTTCCAATAATTTCTAGCGTAATGCTCCTTGTAAAATTATTAAGGCACTGGATTCTGTTTAAATACTTTCTTTTAATAATTGACATGCAACCAAGTATAAGCATTATGTAAAGCACCTTTATGAACATATTCAGAGTTAAGGCCACATTCTAAATGTTGAGTTAAGCTGTCAAACTTTTTTAGAAGACATATAAGATCCCACAAGTCATGTCTATATACTACGATAATGATTATGATGTTATAAGTATACCAATGAGGCATGATTGGCTAAATTTATGCTATAGCCCACAATTTCCCTTTGGAGAATATTCCATAGCCTCAGGAATTCAATGAGTATGCTTATCGATGGAATCAGTATAGGTTGAATCCTATGGCTATGGATGTGATGAGAGCTATTGAGTTGCCACCCCTATCAATAGATACAAAGTTCACAGCCTCTAGTGGGTTACTTCAAATACTGCAGAACCATGGGCTATTTACGGGCTTACCATCAGAGGATCCACATAGCCATTTGCACAAAGTTGCATTTGTTTGCAAGAGTGTGATGGGAATACAGAATCTATCTATGGATATTATGGGACTTTGTGTCTTCCCATTATCTCTTATTAGCAATGCTGCTTATTGCTATCTAAGCTCCCGCAGAGTTCAATCACTAGTTAGGCAGACTTGCGCAAGGCCTTTTTGGAGAGGTACTTCCCTAGATCAAGAAACCTCAAGTTAAAGGACCAGATCAACAACAAACTTCGAGCAACTTTCTGGTGATTCGATAAGCACTATTGGGGAGCGATTTATAAAATAGATTAGGAGCATCCCTGACCACAAGATAGTTGATGACGCCTTGGTGAAAATCTTCTACGATGACCTTGATGAGAACATCCAAGCTTGTGCTGACACTATCATGGGGAGCATATTTCTAGATCAACCATTTGCAAGGATTGCAAAGCAAATGGAAAGAGTGGTCAAAACAAATAGTGCATGGGGGTAGCGGGATAGAGCTTCCACAAAGTGTTCATGTGCTATCAGTATGGGGCTAGAGCAAGCTAGAATTAATGAAGAAATTATGCAGCAGCTTGATCACCTTCACACAAGCATGGATGTGATGATATAGCAGAACCAAGAAAGAGTGAACACATTGGTTCACCAACCTTCACATGCACCTATGTATGATGTGCAATAGTATGATAAGGATACTTGGTTTATTGCATATCAGATGGAGGGTTTTCGGATTAAGGAGCAAAGGTCCAATCGGGACAATTGGCGACAAGGTCTCCTTGGCAGAGATGGAGCTAATAGGGACAACCATGGAGGATATTATGATAGGAACAGGGATCCAGATGTTGATTGGGGTCACATAAAAGGCTTCAAAACTGGTCCTTATGTGCCACCACATAACCACGATATAGGTGCAGGCAATTCAAGAATTGTGGAGACATTTGATCATATTTTAAAGAAGGCTGAGACACAAGATGAGACTCTAAGGGGCATGAATTCAGATATTTCAAGTACCGATCAGAAAATAGAGTCTCACTCTATGGCTATCAAACAGCTTGAACAATAGTTTGGAAAAGTGTCGCCTCAACTTAATCAGTGTCAGAGGGGTATACTACCTAGCAATACAGTCCAAAATCCTAAAAATGAAGGGAAGTGTATGGCAGTCACTACTCGGGGTGGAAAGAGCATAATTGACCCTCCCATGTTGGTTGATGTTGAAAATGTTCGAGAGGAGATAATTGCAGCAAAGGATATAAATGAAGGAAATGATCATGGCAAGAATGGACCTGTCCCTAGGCCTCATCTTCCCTTCCCTCGGAAACTCAAAAATAGAAAGGACAAAGGCAAGTTCAACCACTTTCTCTCCATGCTAAGGTAGCTCTCCATCAACATCCCTCTCATCGAGGCATTGGAGAGGATGCCAGGGTATGCGAAGTATATGAAGGACTTGGTTCATAAAAGAGAAGATCCAGGTGCTTTCACTATACCCTGCACCATTAGAGATGTAGAGTTCGCAAGGGCACAACATACTTAGGTGCCAGTATAAATCGATGCCCCTTGCAATCTACAAGAAGCTTGGATTGGGAGCCCCTAATCCTACTAGCATATGGTTGTTTATGGCTAATTCGCACGATGAAGAAACATGTAGGGATACTTTATGATGTGTTGGTAAAAGTGGAAAAGTTCATATACTCTGTAGACTTTATGATCTTATATTGTGAAGTTGATGTTGACATCCTAATAATCTTGGGAAGACCCTTCCTAGCCACTAAACGAGCCCTAGTAGTTATGAAAACTAGTCAACTCAAGTTTAGATTGAGTGAAAAAGAAGTTATTTTTGATATCCGTCAACCCATGAAGCATCCAGATGAATTGAAGAGTGAAGTTTGGGCAATTGGCGATGTCTGAGTAACCAACGTTTCCATGTCATGCCGCGACAACAAACTAGGTGCTACTTGGGAGGAAACCCAAGGTTTTTGATGTAATAGTGTAGTCATAGCTTTAGTTTTAGCTTTTGGATTCATAGGTGGTTTATTTCCTGTGTTTTGATTCTAATTTTGGACATTAGGTTGGTAGCATATAGGGTAACAATGTATTGTATTAAGAGTTTGCAGGTACAGGACTAAGTCAGCCAATTTGGCTAAGAAAGCATCAAGTTGAGCCTCTACGACTGGGTTTACGGGCCGTAAACCACTTTACGACCCATACACCACCTCGTAGAGAATTCCAGTAAGAAGGAAATTATGTACTCCAGTCACGAGCTAACCTTATGATTCATAGATCAAACTACAAGTCATGATGGGGTCCATGGATCCTAAGTAAGTTTTCAGAAATTTTGCTAAATATTGAGGGTTCTATGAAACCATGATTTTCATCCATCAATCTCGGATGGAGCCAAAGATTAACTATTTTTTGGCCTTGGAGTATGATGGAATAAAGCAAAATGGCTCT
>JAOTQR010093240.1:0-31849 GCA_025774065.1 Solanum ossicruentum | reverse complement strand
CTACCATTTAATGTAAGTATGTCATGTCTTTTTGTTTTTGTACCTTTGCCATCCCTCAGCCCCTCTCCCACCCTAGTTACATGCATATCATGCTTCCATTGACTGTAGAACTCGAAGGGTTAAGATAAAATTTCCTAATGAGCCCATCTTTGAGTAGGAAGGTCATGATTTTGCAGTTAAGTGTAGGTTTATTTCTTATCTTAAGGCCCAGAAATTGACTTTGAAGGGTTGTATTTACTATCTTATAAGGGTTTGGGATATGGAGTCTAATGTCCCTTCTATTGAGTCGGTTCTGGTTGTCAATGAGTTTCTTGATATCTTTCACGATGAACTTCCTGATGTCCCTTCCGAAAGGGAGGTAGATTTTGGTATAGATCTCCTCCTCTCTACTTAACCCATTTCCATTCCTCATAGTATGGCCCCGGCGGAGTTAAAGGAGTTAAATGACCACTTGAAGGATTTGTTGGAGAAGAGCTTTACAAGGCCTAGTAAGTCACCTTGGGGTGCATGGTGTTGTTTGTCAGGAAGAAAGATGCCTCACTTAGAATGTGCATCGACTACCGGTAACTCAATGAGGTCACGATAAAGAATAAGTATCCTTTGCCAAGGATAGATGATCTATTTGATCAACTACAAGGGGCCAATCATTTTTCTAAGATTGATATTCGGTTTGGATACGACCAAATGAGGGTAAGAGAGTGTGATATTCCCAAGACGACCTTTCAGTATAGATATAGGCATTTTGAATTCATAGTGATGTCATTTGGCTTAACTAATGCACCGACAGTATTTATGGATCTCATGAATAGGGTCTTTACAACCTACCTTGACATGTTTGTGGCGGTCTTCATAGATGACATATTTATTTATTCCTGGAGTGAAGAAGAGTATGTGAAGCATTTGAGAGTAGTGTTGCAAATGTCGAGGGATGAGAAGTTGTTTGATAAATTTGATAAATGTGAATGTTGGTTGAAGTAAGCTGCATTCTTAGGGAATATGTTGTCGGGTGATGGAATAATAGTGGAACCTAAGAAAATGGAAGTGATAAAAATTGGCTTAGGCCCTTAACTACAATGGATATTAGGAGTTTTTTGAGCTTATGGGGTATTGCCGGAGGTTTGTGAATGGTTTCTCCTCAATTTCTTTCCTTTTGTAAAATTGACTCTAAGGCAAAATTTGTGTGCATCGATGAATGTGAGAAGAGTTTTTAAACTTTGAAAGACAAGCTTACATTGGCTCCCATTTTGGCCTACTGAAAGGGTTAGAAGGGTTTGTGGTTTATTGTGATTCTTTAAGGGTTGGTTTCGGGTGTGTGTTAATGCAAAGTTGCAATTTCATAGCATATGCTTCTCAAAATTTAAAGGTTCGTGAGCGTAATTATCCCACCTATGATCTTGAGTTAGCAGTCATGGTATTTGCTTTGAAAATATGGCATCATTATTTGTATGTGGTTTATGTAGATGTATTTACCTACCATAAAAGTCTCCAATATGTGTTCACACAAAGAGATCTCAAATTGAGACGAAGAAAGTGGTTAGAACTACTTAAGAATTCTGACATGAGTGTGCACTACCATCTCGGCAATCCAATGTTATGGTCGATGTCTAAGTAGACTGTCCATGCAAACTGTAGCTAATATTGGTAATGGCAATAAATAAGTGGCTAGAGATGGGTTGACTAGGTTGGGAGTTATGAAATGAAACCAAAAAGTGCCTGAAAATGTGCCTCGAAAGTGCCCAGAATCGTAATTTCCATATACCTCAAAATTCGTGCGCGATATCAAAAGTCTGACTTCATATTCTTGTTCACGGGGTCAAATTGAGTGGGAATTAGGTCTAACCACGATTTTAGAGTAAACAAATTGCAATTTCAATTTCCCAAAAATTGAATTCCAGAGAGGTTTTTGCACCCCTGGCATGACGCACCAATGGCGCGCCTCAGTACAAATTTTGCCCAATTTTTCTATCTCGGTCCAAGGCTTTGGGTCTTAGGCCTAAGTGTCTCCATGCGTAAAAATGCCTATACTTAGCCTTATTTCACCCTCAAGACATTCCCAAATACACTCTCAAACACTTAGACAATATTTCATCTCCAAAATTCAAGTCTCAAAACTCATCCAGATTCTAAGGCTATCATTCAAGCTTTGAATCTCCATCTTCAATTTTCATTAAGCTATTCTCCCAAGCTAAGGTATAGGGTTTCTTTCATGGATTCCTTTCACCCATGATACACAAGCTCCCTTATACTTAGAATTGCATGATTTAGAGTTGATTTACTCATGGGTCTTAAATATTATGAATTTCACTCCACACTATGTTAGTGTTTCATGAAATTATGGTTGTTTTAGCATATTTTGAGCTATGAATCTAAGATTTATTGCTTGAGGGTGTTACAGAGTATCTATTGAAAGTTTTACATTGGATTTTCTAGAATGATTACACTCTTGAATTGCATGATTTTACACTAGCACACCACACTCGCCAAGTGTTGATACAATGTCCGGTTATGAGTTTCTTGAGGAATTGAAGGTCTAATGGATGTCTTATGAGTTGAATGGCTATATGATAATGAAAGAAATGTATGTATATGACCAAGGCTCACTCGGGGGGTTGTAGGCTCGAGTAACCTTGTTGAGGGGTTTGTACCTTGATCGCCTCGCTCGGGTGGTGGTAGGCCCGTGCAACTATATCGAGGGATTCGTAGCTTGATAACCATGTTGGGGGGGTTTGTACTCCATCAACTATGTTGGGGGTTTGTACCTCATCAACCATGTTGGGGGGTTTGTACCTCATTAACCTATTGAGGGGTTTGTACCTCATTCGCCTCTCTAAGTGGGTGGTAGGCCTTGGATAGCACTAACAATGGTCTCTCTCCTTACACATGTATTATGTTCTATATAAACATGATTTTACTTCAAGTATCAATCATACTTGCCATATTGATATATGCTTATCATTGCCTATGTGATGCATTTTGTTTATTGTGCTTATCACTTGTTGCATTGCATCCTACATACTTAGTACATTCAAACATACTAATGCATACTCTATGCCTGCATGATGTCACCATGTACCGGAGCCCCACCTAATCATCCTCCACATAGCTAGTCCGACATGTCTCAAGCTTTTTAGTGACTCCTCCATTTCAGGGACGATGCTTATGATATCCTACTATGTTGACTATGAGGGACTATCCTTCTTTTGTATATACTATGAGGGTGAGCTCGGTAGCATGTCTTGCCCCCGCCAAGTATCTAAGTTTTAGAGGTATTGTTGGATATGTTTGTACATATTCTTTGAGATTGGACTCTCTCTTGACTCTTGATGTTTATAATATGAGAATTGTCCCTTAGCCCCGTTTGTCCCTATCTACTATCTTATGTTGTATTTTATTGCTTCTGTGACTAAGGATGTGCGTATGATATGCTAAGAGTCTTGCTTGGCGCCCCTTCGGGTTCCCCATTCGCCATGTCATGTTTAGGCCCTAGGCTTAGGGTATGACAAACTTTGTATTAGAGTGCTAGGTTTTTAGATCCTCGGAGTCCAACATACCGCATCGATTAGAGTCTTATTCATGGTTGTGTTGTGCACCACAACTATGAGTAAGAGGCTGTGAGGCGTCTTACGAAATCTTTCCCTTCTTCATGTTCTAAGTCATGCTATAGAGTTGAAACAAGGTTTTCCCCCCTAACGATTGTTCTATCTTATGCTAGATCATGCCCAACACGAGAGGAAGAAGAGCCCACACTCCCGAGGACCAACCAGCTCATGGTATGCTCCGGGATGCTATCACTTTACTTGCACAAGTTGTGGCTAACCAAGCCAATCAAGGGGCCCAAGCCCCTCATGCTCCTACACCAACATCTCGGGTGAGAGACTTCATGAGGATGAATCCTCCGGAATTCCATGGGTCAGGGGTGAATGAGGACCCACAAGAGTTCATTGATGAGGTTTACTAGGTTTTGGCTTTTATGGGCGTTAGATTGGAGGAGAAGCCGGAGTTGGTGGCTTGCAATTCAAGTGGGTGGCACAAATATGATTTAACCAATGGATGGAGGAGAAGGAAATCAATAATGTGGTGCTTTGGGAGGAGTTCAAGGTAGCTTTCCTTAATATGTTCTTCCCTTTTGAGCTTAGGGAATCCAAATTGGTGGAGTTTATGAATTTGAGATAAGGGTCTATGAGTGTGAGGGAGTATTCCCTCAAGTCTACTCAACTCTCTAAGTATGCTCCCCACTTAGTGGCCGACCCAAGGTCTAGGATGAACAAATTTGTAATGGGTGTTTTCGATTTGGTGAGTGAAGAATGCTGGTCCACTATGTTGATTAGTGACATGGATTTATCCCGATTGATGACCTATGTCGAACAAATGTAGGAGGAGAAATTGAGGAAGAGGAGGAGTCATGAGGCCAAGAGGGCCCATTGTAAGGAGAAGTTCCATAGTCGAAAGGGTGGCCGGTTCTATCAAGGCCAAATGTCCTCTCCTACATTTAATAAGAGGGTCTCTAATGACTTTCCAAGGGTCCAAGGTGTTAGGGGTGTGGTTCCGATTGTGAGTGTCCAAAATGTGGTAGAGGTCATAATGGAGCATGTTTAAGGGATACTAATGCATTTTATGTTTGTGGGAAAGTTGGGTATAAGGTGATGGATTGCCCCCGAAATCACAACAAGGGCAAGGAGGTTCGTCTACAAGGTGCTAATGCAGTTCCTTTTGGAAGATTTTTTCATTAAGGTTGTTGCCCAAGGCACAATCCATTTTCTGCTTTGCATGGGAGACAAGGGGTTGATGAGGTGCCCAATATTGTCATTGGTATGTTAAAAGTCTTTGATTTTGATGTGTATGCTTTGATTAATCGGGGTACCACTCTTTCTTTTATTACCCCCTTTGTTTCCAAAAGGTTTCATTTTGAGCCCGAATTGTTGTGAGTCATATAAGGTGTCTACTCCTATTGGTGCATCTATTGTTGCTAGAAAAGTCTATAGGAATTGTCCTCTGTGCATCTTGCATAAAATATTACCTTGTGATCTTGTTGAGTTGGACATGGTTGATTTTGATGTCATTCTAAGGATGGATTGGTTGCATGCATACTATGCCACTATTGATTATAGAACCCATAGGGTCAAATTCCAATTCTCAAATAAACCCGTCCGTAAGTGGGAGAGTCATGGTCAAGGGTAGGTTCATCTCTTGCATTAAAGCCCAGTAAGTTGATCACTAAGGGGTGTCTTTATCATCTTATGAGGGTAAGAGATGTAGAGTCTAATGTCCTTCCTATAGAGTCAGTTCCGATTGTAAATGAGTTCCTTGATGTCTTTACTGATGACCTTCACGGTTTTCATCCCAAAAGGGAAATAGATTTTGATATAGAGCTCCTCCCTGATACTCAACCCATTTCTATTCCCTCTTACCGTATGGCCTTGGCAGTGTTAAAAAATTTAAAGGAGCAATTGAGGGACTTGTTGGAGAAGGGTTTCATTAGACTTAGCCAATCACCTTGGGGTGCACTGGTGTTGTTTGTGAAGAAGAATGATGGGTCTCTTAGAATGTGCATTGACTGCCAACAACTTAATAGTGTCACCATCAAGAATAGGTATCCTCTTCCAAGGATTGATATTTGTTTGACCAATTGCAAGGGGTTAGCCACTTTTCTAAGATTGATGTTCGGTCTGGGTACCATCAAGTGAAGGTGAGGGAGTGTGATATTCCTAAGATGACATTCTAGACTTGGTATGGGCATTATGAATTTGTGGTTATGTCTTTTGGGTTAATCAATGCACCGGCCATCTTCATGGCCCTTATGAATAGGATCTTGAAACCCTACATTGATTCATTTGTTGTGGTCATCATTGATGATATTTTGATCTATTTTCATAGTGAGAAGGAGCATGCGGGTCATTTGAGGGTAGTGTTAGGTTGAGGGAAGAGAAATTGTATGCTAGATATGAGAAGTGTGAATTTTGGTTGAAACAAGTTTCCTTTCTAGGTCATGTGGTGTCGGGGGATCCTGTTAAGGTGGATCCTAAAATGATGGATGTGATTAGAAATTGGCCTTAGACCATTGACCCCGTCGGACATTAGGAGCTTCTTGGGCTTAGCGGGTTACTATCGGAGGTTTGTGAATGGGTTCACTTCTATTACCTCTCCCATGAAAAAGTTGACTCAAAAGAAAGCCAAATTTATGTCGTTCGATGAGTGTGAAAGGAGTTTCCAAACATTGAAAGATAAGCTTGTGTCCACTCCTATCTTGTCACTACCGGAAGGGCTAGAGGGACTTGTTGTGTATCGTGATGCTTCCCGGGTTGGTTTGGGTTGTATGTTGATGCAAAATTTTAAGGTCATAGCCTATGCTCCGTCACAATTCAAAGTGCATGAAAAGAATTATCCTACCCATGATCTTGAGTTAGCTGCCGTTGTGTTTGCATTAAAGATTTGGCTTCACTATTTGTATGAGGTGCATGTTGATGTGTTCACTGATCATAAGAGCCTCCAATATGTCTTCTCAACTTGAGGCAAAGGAGGTGGTTAAAACTTCTTAAGGACTATGATAAGAGTGTGCATTATCATCCCGATAAGGCTAATGTGGTGGCGGATGCTATGAGTAGGGTGTCTATGGGTAGCCTAGCTCATGTTGATGATGGTGGCATAGGGGTGGCTAGGGAGGTCCATCGGTAGGCTAGATTGGGAGTTAGGTTGGAGTGGGTGTTAATGGTGGTGTTACTATTGATGGTTCTAAATCTTCATTGATTGAAGAGGTGAAAGCTAAGCAAGATCTTGATCCTTATTGCAAGAATTGAATGCATTGGTAAAAGATGGTAAGGTGGAGGTTTTCTCCCAAGGGGAAGATGTTTCCCTTAGGTACCAAGGTAGGTTGTGTGTGCCTTATGTTGATGGCTTGAAGGAAAAGATTCTTGATGAGGCTCATGGTTATTCTTACTCTATTCACCCGGGGTCTACTAGGCTACATAGGGATTTGATAGAGGTGTATTGGTGAGGAGGCATGAAAAGGGACATTGCCAAATTTTTATCCAGTTGCAATAGTTGCCAACAAGTCAAAGGTAAACATCAAAGGCTGGGTTGGCCTAACCGAAGACATAGATATTCCTACTTGGAAGTGGAAAGAGATTAATATGGATTTTGTGGTTGGGTTGCCGAAAACTAGAAAGGGTTTTGATTCGATTTGGGTTATGGTTGATAGGATGATAAAATCGGCGCTATTCCTACCAGTTAAGAGTACCTATGGGGCTGATGATTATGCTAGGTTGTACATTCATGGCTTGGTGAGATTGCATGGGGTTCCTTTGTACATCACATCAGATCGTGGTGCACAATTCACTTCACACTTTTGGAGGTCTTTCCAAAGAGGTCTTGGAACCAAGGTAAAGCTTAGTACAACCTTTCACCATCAAACGGATGGCCAAATTGAAAGAACTATCCAAACATTTGAGGACATGCTTAGGGCTTGTGTATTGGAGCTCAAGGGTAGTTAGGATGATCATCTTCCATTGATTGAGTTTGCATATAATAATAGCTATCATTCTAGCATCGGAATGGCTCCTTTTGAGGCTCTCTATGTTTGACATTATAGATACTTAGTTGGATGGTTTGAGGTTGGAGAGATGGCTTTGTTGGGTCCGTATCTGGTTATGGAAGCTATGGAGAAGGTAAGTATGATTAGAGAAAGGTTGACAATAGCCCAATGTTGCCAAAAATCTTATGCCGATGTGAGAAGGAGGGAGCTTGAGTTTAAGGTTGGTGATTGAGTCTATTTAAAGGTGTCATCCATGAAGGGTGTGGTACGTTTTGGTAAGAAGGACAAGTTGAGCCCTAGATATGTGGGTCCCTACAAGGTAATGACGAGGATTGGTAAGGTGGCTTACGAGTTGAATTTACCTAATGAAATGGCATTGGTTCATCTGGTCTTTCATGTGTCTATATTGAGGAAGTATGTAGGTGATCGTAATGTCATTGTGCCTCTTGATGTTATGGGTCTAGTTGAAGACAAATTGTCATATGAAGAGGTTTTAGTAGAGATATTGGATAGGCAATTAAAGAGCATGAGGAATAAGGGTGTTGCTTCCGTTAAGGTCCTTTGGAGGTATCAACAAGTTGAAAGTGCTATTTAGGAGGCCGAAGCGGATATGTAAAAGCGATACCCTTATCTTTTCCATAGTACTCAAGCCATAGATACTAATTCTAAGTCTTCTATGTGATTTCACGTCTCATTTTCCAGCCTTTTAAGTCATTTGCATGCATTCATGTTTACATTGACAAAGTTCATGATGATTTTTACACTTATGATGAGATTTTGAAAATGATGTTTTAAGTATGTTGTTACATTCTTGTTGGGGCTGATTTCTTCACTATTACTCTTCTCATATACGTCTCTTTGACATTCGGGGACGAATGTTCCCAAGGAGGAGAAACTGAAATGACCCCAAAAAGTGCCCGAAAATGTGCCTCGGAAGTGCCCAGAATCATAATTTCCATATATCTCAAAATCCGTATGTGATATCGAAAATTTGACTTCATATTCTTGTTCAGGGGGTCAAATTGAGTGGGAAAGGGTCTAACCCCGATTTTATAGTAAACGAACTACAATTTCAATTTCCCAAAAATCAAATTCTAGAGAGGTTTTCGGGGTTAGTACAAATTTTTCCCAGTTTTTCTATATCTGTTCAAGCCTTTGGGTCTTGGGCCTAAGTGTCCCCATGCGTGAAAATGACTATACTTAGCCTTATTTCACCCTCACATCATTCAAATCATTTCCAAATACACTCCCAAACACTTAGACAATATTTCATCTCCTAAATTCAAGTCTCAAAACTCATCTGGATTCTACGGCTATCATTCAAGCTTCAAGTCTCCATCTCCAATCTTCATCAAGCTATTCTCCCAAGCTATGTGGGTTTCCTTCATGGGTTCCTTTCACCCATGATACCCAAGCTCTCTTTTACTTAGAATTAATAGAGTTGATTTACTCATGGCATGTTTGAATTCTGATTGCTTTTACGCGAGAAAGAGGGACCACCCTTCATGGGTCTTAATTATTATGAATTTTACTGCACACTATGTTGGGATTTCATAAAATTATGGTTATTTTAGCATGTTTTTTGAGCTATGAATCTAAGATCTATTATGAGATTTGATGAAGGGTACTTGAGGGTTATTACCAAGTATCTACAAGTTTTACATTGAATTTTCTAGCATGATTACACTCTTGAATTGCATGGTTTTACACTAGCATTGCACACCCGCCAAGTGTTTGATAAAATGTCCAGTTATGAGTTTCTTGAGGAATTGAAGGTCTAATGCATGTCTTATGAGTTGAATGGCTATATGATGATGAAAGGAATGTCTGTATATGATATTATCTCTATATTGTTGGGAATTGAGCAAGCCTCACTCAAGGGGTTGTAGGACCGGGTAACCTTGTTGAGGGGTTTGTAGCTCGATCGCCTCGCTCGGGAGGTGGTAGGCCTGTGCAACCAAGTCGAGGGGTTTGTACCTTGATAACCATGTTGGGGGTTTTGTACTCCATCAACCATATTGGGAGATTTGTACCTCATCAACCATGTTGGGGGTTTGTACCTCATCAACCTATTGAGGGGTTCGTACCTCATTCACTTCTCCAACAAGGTGGTAGGCCTTGGATTACACTAACAATGGTCTCCCGTTACACATGTATTATGTTCTATATAAACATAATTTTACTTCAAGTATCATTCATACATGCCATATTGCTATATGCTTATCCATTGCATATGTTATGCTTTTTTATTTATGGTGCTCATCATTTGTTGCATTATATCCTACATACTTAGTACATCCAAACATACTAATACATACGCTATGCTTAGATGATGTCACCATATATGAACTGGAGCCCCACCTGATCATCCTCCTCACCGTGGCTAGCACGACATCTCTCAAGCTCTTTGCTGAGTCCTCCATTTCGGGGATGATGCTTATGATCTCCTACTATGTTCTAAGACTATCCTTATTTTGTATATATGTTGACTATGAGGGTGAGCATGGTAGCTTGTCTTGGCCCTGGCAAGTATGTAAGGTTTAGAGGTGGTGTTGGTCATGTTTGTATTATGCTTTGAACTTTGACTCTCTCTTGACTCTTGATCCTTATGATATGAGAATTGTAACTTAGCCCCGTTTGTCCCTATCTACTATCTTATGTTTTATTTTATTGCTTCCTTGACCAAGGATGTGTGTATGATATGCGAAGAGGCTTGTTTGGGGTCCCTTCTGGTTCCTCATTCGCCATGTACGTTTAGGCCCTAGGCTTGTGTCATGACAAGTTAGAATGTATGAAGTTGAGAATGGAGGTCTGGTGGTTATTGATGGTTCCAAATCATCTTTGGTTGAAGAGGTCAAGTTATAACATGACCTTGACCCTACCTTACTAGAATTGAAAGCTTCGGTGAAGCATGGTAAAGTGGAGGTTTTCTCCCAAGGGGGAGATGGTATCCTTAGATACTAAGGTAGGTTATGTGCGCTTAATGTTTAGAGGTTAAGCAATTTGATCTTGCAAGAGGCACATAATTCTTCCTACTCTATTCATCCCGGTTCTACCAAGATGTAGAGAGACTTGAGAGAGGTATATCGATAGGGTTGTATGAAAAGAGATATTGCTAAGTATTTAGCCGGTTGTCACAATTGACAACAAGTCAAAGCCGAACACCAAAGGCCGGGTGGCCTAACCCAAGAAATAGAAATTCCTACTTGAAAGTGGGAAGAGATCAACATGGATTTTGTGATTGGTCTACCAAAGACTAGGAAGCACTTTGATTCTATTTGGGTTGTTGTTGATAGAATGACAAAATCGGCTCACTTCTACCAGCTAAAACAACATATGGTGCTGAAGATTATGCTAAGATATATATTCATGAGTTGGTAAAGTTGCATGGGGTACCATTATCTATTATATCGGATCGTGGTTCTCAAATCACTTCTCACTTTTGGACGTCCTTCCAAAAAGGTCTTGGTACCAAACTCAAGCTTAGTATGGCTTTTCATCCTCAGATGATCAAGCCAAAAGGACAATTCAAACTCTTGAAGATATGCTGAGGGCTTACATTTTGGAGTTCAAAGGTAGTTAGTACAAATACCTTCCAACTTATTTAGTTTGCTTAATAGCTATCACTCTAACACTGTAATGACTCCCTTTGAAGCCCTATATGGTAGCCGATATAGGTCCCTGATTGGATGAGTTGATGTGGGGGAAAATTCTTTATTGGGACCAGATTTAATCTTGGAGGCTTTTAAAAAAGTGAGATTGATAAGGGAGAGATTGAAGATGGCTCAAAGTAGGCAAAAGTCCTACTCTGACACAAAAAGGAGAAATCTAGAGTTTGACGTTAGTGATTGGGTATATTTGAAGGTCTCACCCATGAAGGGTGTGGTCTAGTTAGGCAAGAAGGGAATGATGAGCCCATGATTTGTAGGGCCTTGTAGAATTGTGAAGAGAATTGGTAAGGTGGCCTACGAATTAAAGTTTCCCATGGAGATAAGTATGGTTCATCTGGTCTTCCATGTGTCCATGTTGAGGAAGTGTGTAGGTGACCCAAGTTCTATAGTGCCCTTGGATGTTGTGGGTGTTGTAGAAGATAACATGACTTATGAGTTTCATGACCCAAACCTAGGACCTAGACGTGACATGGCGAATGGGGAACCCGAAGGAACCCCAAACAAGCCTCTTAGGATATCATTCACATATCCTTAGTCATAAAATCAAAATATACAAGAAGAGATATAAATAGCGAAAATGGGACTAAGGGAAGTCCTTGATAATCCTAAAATACTCAAGAGTCAAGCTCAAAGCATAAGTACATCAATTATTCCAAAAACACCTCTAGCATAGATTTGGAGGGGGCTAAGACACCTTCTGAGCTTACCCTCATAGTATCGAATGTGCAATATAAAGAGATAACAAGTAGCAAGAGTAGCATAGCTAGCATCCCCGAACTTGAGGACGCACCAAAGCTTATCTCAAAGCACCGCACTAGGGACGAGGAGAATGATCAAAAGGTGCTCTAGTCCCTGTATGATAAAATCATGTAGGCATATAGAGTATGCGTTAGTACGTTGGAATGTACTAAGTATGTGGAATGCAATGCAACAAATATTATAAGCCATATATAGTCAAAATGCATAATCATAGTCAATGGATAGCATGATATCAATATGGCATGCATGTTCAATGCTTATAGTAAAACATGCTTATTAATCAAAATCAACAACAACATTACCCCAGTGCCTCAAAGGCTCCCGCCCATTGCGGGGTAAAGGGGCGTCGGATGTAAGCAGCCTGACCCCTATGTTTAAAAACATAGCGCGACTATTTTCGGATGACCCATGATGAGCGTCGAAAGTTGCATTGACTAACTGCTACTTCACAATTGAAAGAAGTGCAGACAGTTTATAGAGCCATTTTGCTTTATTCTATCATACCCCAAAGCCAAAAAATAGTGAATCTTTGGATCCATCCGAGATTAGTGGAAATAGCTTATAAATCAAAATCAATGAACATAAACTCAAAAGGGAATATATACTCAAACCTTACACATGCATGAGAATGGCCTAGTAGTTACCCACTCACCTTACGGTATAGCCTTTTCGGAGAGGGTTGCCGATACTCCTATTTTATGACATAGCCTTTTATGTACGTGGTATGAGATGTCTCTTACCTTACGATACAATCCTTTCGATAAGAGTCATGATTGATTCTACCTTACGTCATGGCCTCATCGGAAGATGTCAAGAGGTATTACCTTACAACATAATCTCTTCGGTAAGAATATGGGGTGCACTTACCTTACAATACAATATTATAGGTAAGAGAGATCCTACCTTATAGCATACCCTTTTTGGTAGGTTGTCCCTACCTTACGATATGGCTACTTCAGTAGATTATCACTACCTTATGATACAATCGTTTAGGTTGGAGTACAAAATAACTCATCAAACCATCACATGAAAGGATCACAAAAGGACTTCACATTTCTCATGAGAGTAAAACATAGTATAAGGTTCAAAATCTTGTGGATCATGGACACTTTTCAAGAGTTTAATATATGCTTGGTAACTCATAAAGTATCATAACATGTTTGCCAAGAAAAATCATACAATAATCCTTAATCAACATAAAGAATCCTTGTCAAGACATTTTATCAAGCACTTGGTGGGTATGCAATGCTAGTTCAAAATTATGCAATTCAAGAGTGAAATAGTATGAGAAAACTCAATGTCAATCAACCCACCAACACATAGTAAAATCTTTATGTAAGATACCTTAAAATCCATCATCAAATCTCATAATAGATCATAGTCTCATAGCTCAAACCATGCGTAGTCTCAATAGACAAAACATTCATAGTACAAATTTGAAATAGAAAGTAATGTATGATAAATCAACATTTCATAAACACCAACATAATTTATACTCACAATCCATAATAGAAGATACCTATAGATTATTCGACTTGAAAATATGCAATTTTCAAAAAAAATGGAGATTGGGCTCGTGAAAGGACCCAATGGATGAAACCCACATACCTCAAATTTGGGGATTTCCTTTATATATACTTCAAGAGAACTTGAAGTTTGAATGAAGTTTTTGAGATCTGGAATTAAGCTTGGGACACTTAAATTTGGATGAACTATTTGGCTAAGTGTTAGAGAGGGTTATGAGAGTGCCTTGAGTGATATAGAGTTGGAAAATGGCTAAATAGAGGTGTTTTTAAGCATAAAAGGGCATGGGGGCCAAGTCCCTAATGCCTTAGGCCGAAATAGCAAAAATAAGGAAGTCACAACACTTCTCCGCAATGGGTCCGCCTCGCGGAGCCAACGCGGATACACCTTGGAAATTGCAAAGTTGGCGAAAATAAAATTTCACAACAGGTCCTCTAAAATCAGGGTTATACCTATCTCCTACTCAATTTTGCCCTCTGATAAGGAATATGAAGTCAGATATTCTATATCATGCATGAATTTTGAGACATATGAAAATTACTACAATGGGCATTTTTTAAGCACATTTTCGGGCGTTTCATTATCTCCCCCTGGGAACTTTAAGTGCAACAGATGCACTTAAGCATCATTTTCAAAAATCTCAACATGAATGTCAAAAGTCACCATACATTTGTTGCCATGAACATGAATGCATGCAAAATAACGTATGGGCTGAAACTCAAGGCATGAAAACATGGATAGGACTTAATTTTTTTATCGTAAGCTTGAAGAGAAGATATCGCTTCTTCAAGATTGCTCCGGTTTCCCAAGTGACGCTTTCGACTTGTAAATTTCTCCAAAGAACCATGAAGGATGCTACATCTTTGTTCCTCAATATTTCCACATGTCCATCCAATATCTCCATAGGGACCTCCGCATAGTTCAACTCACAACAGCCACAACCTCAAAGAGTTCTATGGCACTTGGGCCAGCAACGCATCACCTCAACATAGATACATGAAAGACTGGATGAACTGTATCCATTTCCCTAGGATATTCCAATCCATAAGTAACTCTATCAATTCTCTCAACACTTTATAAGGACCCACAAACCTTAGGTTCAATTCCCTTCCTTGCCATATTGGATCACACCGTTCATGGGTGGGACTTTCAAGTGAACCTAATCATCAACACAAGCACACATAGCCTTCCTTAGTACCTAAGGACACCATCTCCCCCATGAGAGAAAACTTCCATTTCACCACCATCCACCAAAGCATTCAACTCTAGCAAGGAGGGGTCAAAGTCTTGCTTTGACTTGACGTCATCAACTAAAGAAAATTTGAAACCATCAAAACCACTACACTACCATTCTCAACTTCATCCAATCTCATTTCCAATCTAGCAAACCGGTTTACTTCTTTAACCATTCGTTGTTACCCAAGATCCACACTTATCATTATTAACAAACAACCTCTCATCCCTCAAGCCTTGCAACATCACCCTCACATGACTCACAGGCTCTTCTCCATTCAGGAAATGAATCATTATACCATCCACAAACTACCGCATATATATATCAAAGTAGGGTTTAAAGACCCTATTCATGAGATCCATAAACATGCCAGGGCATTGGTCAAGCAAAAGATATTACCATAAATTCAAAATATCGGAAAGGACATCAAGAACTCATTGACTACCATAACCGACTCAAAAGGAAGGATTTTAGACTCAACATCCCTAAACTTTACAAGATGATAAATGCAACCCTTAAAGATCAATTTTAGGCCTTAAGAAAAGAAATGAATCTACCCTTACTTACCACTTTACAACCTTCCCACTCAAGTACGGACTAATTAGGGAATTGGAATTTAACTCTTCGGGTACTACAATCAATGGGAGCATGATATGCATGAAAACAAACCACCCTAATGACAAACTTAAATCTACCATGCCAAGTTCAACAACATCACAAAACAACACTTTTTTCTATAATGACATAGGACAATCACCTATATACTTATCTAGCAACAACAGACTCATCAACAGGAGAGAGGGGGGTAGACACCAAAAGGCTCACATAATAATTCGAGGAATACATGAAGCTTATTAGCAAAAATAGGAATAATGAAAGAAATAGTGGCACCCGGACCTAGCAAAGCATGCACAACAAAATCAAGAAAACCCTTAACATATTGGTAACATCATTAGGTACCTCATCCTCTCCTTGCCTCCCTTGAAGAGCATAGAACCGATTATGTCTTGGAGCACCCCTTTGATGGCCACCTTGAGCCCTTTGATCAACATCACCACCATTACCTTTATTTCAAGCATGTGGACAATCCAAAATTGTGGCCCATCTCGCCACACCCAAAGCATCCACCCGTGTTCCTCTAACATGTGCCACCATGTTTCCTCCCATATTTTGAGCATCTAGGATGAGTCACCCTCTCACCACCTTCTTGGAGCCTTAGGTTAGGGCACCCCATCCTTGGCAACCCTCTTGTTTGGAGCATTAGAGGATCCTTGGCCTTGAAACTCGAGACCTTGTTGAAATCGGTCACCCTCAAACCGAGCCCTCTTGGACTCCCCACTTCTCTTCTTCCTAAGCTTATCCCCCTCAAGTTGTTTGGTGAAGGTCATAAGACGAGACAAATCCATATCTCTTACAAGCATCACAGTACAAAACTCTTCATTTACCAAGTCGGACACCCCCGGCATAAACTTGTTCATCCTTGATCTAGGATCGGCGACCAATTGAGGAGCATCCTTAGAGAGCTTGTTGAACTTGAGGGCATATTCCCTACACTCATGGAACCTTGCTTAAGGTTCATGAACTCCATCATTTTAGCCTCTCTCAACTCAATAGTGAAGAATCGTTTGAGGAAGATGGCTTTGAACTCCTCCCAAGGAATAGCATCGTGATTTACCCACTCCAATTTCCATTGCACAAACCAAATTTGAGCCACTTATTTGAGTTGGTAGGCCGCAACCTATGACTTTTCCATAAATTGACCCCCACGATGGATAGCACCTTGTACACCTCATTTGTGAACTCTTGGGGCTCCTCATCCGTCTTGGATCCATGGAACTCTGGTGGTTTTATTCTAGTGAAATCCCTCACCATAGAAGCTGGAGTAGGAGCATGACGGACTTGGGCTCCTTAGTTGATTTGGTTGGTCATTACATGGGCTAACATTGTGATTGCATGTCGGAACTCAACTTGAGAATCCTCTTCTCCTTGAGGGGCTTGGGGAGCGGGATAAGCCGGTTGCCCCATGGTTGCACGGCCCCTCCTTTGTCTTCTTCTTTAAAGTGACATGATCTAGAAGTGCAAAGAGCATTTGTTAGGGGAAAAAGCCTTATCTTACAACTAAAGTACAATATAGGCCATGAAGAAGGGAAGCATTTCCTAAAACGCCTCATAGCCTTCTCTTCATAGTTGTGGCGCGCTTTGCAACTATGAAATAGGACTCTAATCAACATAGTGTGTTGGATTCCAAGGAAAACTAAAACCTAGTGCTCTGATACCAAGTTTGTCACGATCCAAAACCTAGGGATTAGACGTGACATGGCAAATGGGAAACCCAAAGGGACCCCAAACTAGCCTCTTAGCATATCAATCATATATCCTTGGTCATGTAAGCAAAATAATAACAACAAGAGATATAAATAGGAAAAATGAGACTAAGGAAAGTCTTTGATAATCATAAAATACTCAAGAGTCAAGCTCAAAGCATAAGTACATCAATTATTCCAATAACACCTCTAGCATAGATTGCGCAGGGGCCAAGATACCTTCTGGGATCACCCTCATAGTATCGAATGTTCAATATAAAGAGATAACAAGTAGCAAGAGTAACATAGCTAGCTTCCCCGAACATGAGGACTAACCAAAGGTTATCTTAAAGCACTACACTAGCCACGAGGAGGATGATCAAAAGGTACTCCGGTCCTTACATGGTAATATCATGTAGGCATAGAGTATGCGTTACTATGTTGGAATGTATTAAGTATGTGGGATGCAATGCAACAAGAATCATAAGCCATGTATAGTCAAAATGCATAATCATAGTCAATGGATAGCATGATATCAATATGGCATACATGTCCAGTGTTTGTAGTAAAACATGCTTATAAATCATAATCAATGAGCATAAGCGCAATAGAGAATGTATGTTAAACCTTACACAAGCATGCATGAGAATGGCCAAGTAGTTACCACTCACCTTATGGAGTAACCTTTTCAGAGACTGTTGCCGATACCCCTATTTTACGATATAGCCTTTTTGATAGGTGGTATGAGATGTCTCTTACCTCACGATACAATCCTTTTAGTAAGAGTCACAATTGATTCTGCCCTATGGAACGATTTTATCGGTAGACCTCAGAGGTATCCTTTTACCTTACAACATAATCTCTTTGGTAAGAATATGGTGTGCATTTAACATATGATACAATCTTATCGGTAAGAGAGATCCTACCTTATGGCATACACTTTTCGGTAGGTTGACCCTACCTTACCATCCTTCCCCAAAGATTTTTCTACTTTCCTTAGGCGACTTTCTTGCCTTACGAAAAGAATTTCATTTCATTTCCCTTGGAAAAAAGCCGCTTCCTCCTTGAAGGCCTAAGGAAGAGCCTATTGATGTGCAGTTCATTCTTGAACGAAGCGAGAATGACAGCGACTCTCTCTTCACAGTAGCAGGCGAGGCAAAAAAAGACCACTAACGCCCCTTGCATTTCCCTCTTTGAGCTGGCCTATCCAAAAGAAAAAATGAGTGAATGCGCTAGATGTCTATCATTTTTTCAAATTATTGGTACTGGCTTAGAGTGAGAACCCAGTCCATAGCTTTACTTACTAATTATCTGTCGATTGCTCTACCTTATGGTATGGCCTTTTCGGTGGATTATCCCTACCTTACGATATAATCTTTTAGGTAGGAGTATAAAATAGCTCATAAACCATCACATCAAAGGATCACGAAAGGACTTCACATTTCTCATGAGAGTAAAACATAGTATAAGGTTCAAATCTTATTATGGATCATGGACACTTTTCAAGAGTTTAATACATGCTTGGGAACCCATAAAGTATCATAACATGCTTGCCAAGTAAAATCATACAATATGTCTTCATCAACATCAAGGACATTTTATCAAACACTTGATGGGTGTGCAATGCTAGTTCAAAATCATGCAATTCAAGAGTACAAGAATATGATAACACTCAATGTAAATTAGCCCACCAACTCATAGTAATATCCTTATGTAAGATACCTTCAAATCCATCATCAAATCTGATAATAGATCATAGTCTCATAGCTGAAAACATGTATAATCTCAATAGACAAAACCATTCATAGTACAAACTTGAAATATAAAGTAATATATAATAAATCAACATTTAATAAAACCCCAACATACTTTACACTCACAATCCATAATATAAGATACCCATAGATAATACGACTTGAAAACATGCAGTTTTCATGAAAATGGAGATTGGACTCCATGGGTGAAAGGACCCAATGGACGAAACCCACATACCTCCAATTTGGGGATTTCCTTGATATAATTGAAAAGAACTTGAAGCTTGAATAAGTTTCTTGAGATCCGGAATTACACTCGGGACACTTGAATTTGGATGAAATATTTGGCTAAGTGTTCGAGAGAATTTAAGAATGTCTTGAGTGATATAGAGTTGGAAAATGGCTAAGTGTAGGTGTTTTTACGCATAAAGGGGCATGGGGCAAAGACCCAATGCCTTAGGCCAAAACAGGCAAAATAAAGAAGTCACAACACTACTACACGATGGGTCTGCGTCGCGGAGCCAACACGAATGCACACTGGAAATTGCAAAGTTGGCGAAAATGAAATTTTCTACAAGTCCTCTAAAATCGAGGTTATACCCATTTTCCACTCAATTTTTCCCCCTGATCGAGAATATGAAGTAGTATTTTCGATATCATGCACGACTTTTGGGATATACTGAAATTACGATTATGGGCATTTTCGAGGAACATTTTTCGATGTTTTTGGGGCATTTCAATATCTCTCCTTTGGGAACATTCATCCCCGAATATCAAAGAAATGTACATAAGAGAAGTAATCATGAAGAATTCTGCCCGACAGGAATGCAACAAATGCACTTAAACATCATTTTCAAAAATCTCAACATGGATGTCAAAAGTCACCATACATTTGTTGCCATGAACATGAATGCATGCAAAATGACATAAGGGATGAATCTCAAGACTTGAAATCATGGATAGGACTTTAATTTTGTTATCTTAAGCATGAATAGAATGAAAGAGGTACGGATATCACTTCTTCAAGTCCGCTCTGATTTCCTAAGTAACGCTTTCAACTTGTCGATTTCTCCAAAGAATGTTGACGGATGCTATATCTTTGTTCCTCAACCTTTCCACATGTCTATCCAATATCTCCACCGAGACCTTCACATAGTTCAACTCATCCTCCACAACACCCACAACCTCAAAGAGTTCTATGGCACTTGGGCCACCAACGCATCTCCTCAACATAGATATAGGAAAGACCGGATGAACTGTATCTATTTCCTTAGGCAATTCCAATCCATAAGTAACTACCAATTCTCCCAACAATCTATAAGGACCCACAAACCTTAGGTTCAATTCTATACCTTCCCACACTTGATCACACCCTTCATGGATGGGACTTACACGTGAACCCAATCATCAACGTAATCACACATAGCCTACTTTAGTACCTAAGGACACCATCTCACCTTTGGGAAAAAATATCCACTTCACCACCATCCACCAAAGCATTCAACTCTAGAAAGGCAGAGTCAAAGTCTTTCTTTGACTTGACCTCATCAACCAAAGAAGATTTGAAACAATCAAAACCACTACACTACCATTTTCAGCTTCATCTAACCTCATTCCCAATCTAGCCAACTGGTGTATTTGACCACCCTTTGTTACCCAAGATCCATGCTTATCATAATTAAAAAAACAACCTCTCATCCTCAAGCCTTGCAACATCACCCTCAAGTGACTTGCAAGTTCTTCTCCATTCCAGAAATGAATCATTATACCATCCACAAACTACCACACATATATCAAGGTAGGGTTTAAAGACCCTATTCAGGAGAGCCACAAACCTGGCTAGGGCATTGGTCAAGCAAAACACATTACCACAAATTCAAAATATTAGAAAGGATATTAAGAAACTCATTCATTATCGAAACCGACTCAATAGGAAGGATTTTAGACTCAACATCCCTAACCCTTACAAGATGGTAAATGCAATCCTTAAAGATCAATTTGGGCCTTAAGACAAGAAATGAATCTACCCTTACTTACCACTTTACAACCTTCCCACTCAAGTATGAACTCATTAGGGAATTGAAATTTAACTCCATGGGTTCTACAACAAATGGGAGCATGATATGCATGTAACAAAACCACCCTAAGGAAAAAGTCAAATCTACCATGCTATCTTCAATAACATCACAAAACAACACTTTATGCAATAATGACATGGGACAATCCCTTATAGACTTTTCTAGCAATGATAGACTCATCAACCAGGGGGGGTTAGACACCAGAAGGCTCACATAACAATTCGAGAGCATACATGAAGCTTATTAGCAACAAAAGGAATAATGAAAGAAATAGTGGCACCCGGACCTAGCAAAGCATTCACAATAAAATCAAGAAAACCCTTTACATACCGGTAACATCATCGGGCACCTCATCCCCTCCTTGTCTCCCTTGAAGAGCATAGAACCGATTATGTCTTGGAGCACCCCATTGTTGGCCACCTTGACCCCTTGATCAACATCACCATCTTTAACCTTGTTTCGAGCATGTAGGTAATCTGGAATTTTATGGCCCATCTCGCCATATCCAAAGCATGCAACGAGTTCCTCCAACATGTGCCGCCATGTTTTATCCCATGTTTTAGGCATCGAGGATGAGTTGCCTTCTTACCACCTTCTTGGAGCCTTCGATTAGGCACCCCATCCTTGGCAACCCTCTTGTTTGGAGTATTAGAGGATCCTTGGCCTTGAAACTCAAGACCTTGTTGAAACTGGTCACCCTCAAACGAGCCCTCTTGGACTCCCCACTTCTCTTTTTCCTAAATTTCTCCCCCTCAAGTTCTTCGGCAAAGGTCATGATAGAGACAAATCTATATCTCTTACAAGCTTTGCAGTATGGCACTCTTTATTTACTAAGTCAGACACCCTCGACACAAACTTGTTCATCCTTGATCTAAGGTCGGCGAACAATTAAGGAGCATACTTAGAGAGCTTGTTCGACTTGAGGGCATATTCCCTCACACCCATGGAAGCTTGCTTAAGGTTCATGAACTCCATCATTTGAGCCTCTCTCGGCTATATAGGGAAGAACCAATTAGGAAGATGGCTTTGAACTCCTCCCAAGGAATAGTATCATGCTTTCCCTTCTCCATCTTCCTTTTCACAAAACAAATTTGAGCCACCCCTTTGAGTTGGTAGGCCGCCAACTTCGTCTTTACCTCCAAATTGACCCCATGATGGATAGCACCTTGTACACTCCATCTGTGAACTTTTGGGGGTCCTCATCTGTCTTGGATCCATGGAACTCCAGTGGATTGATTCTAGTGAAATCCCTCACCCTAGAAGCTAGAGTGGGAGTATTAGGGGCTTGGGCCCCTTGGTTGATTTGGTGGTTCATTGTATGGGCCAACATTGCGATGGCATGTCAGAACTTGACTTGAGAAGCCTCTTCTCCTTAAGAGGCTTGGGGAGCGGGATAAGCGGGTCGCCCCATGGGTGCGCGACCCCTCCTTGGTCTTACTCTTTGTAGCGGCATGACCTGGAAGAGCAAAGAGTATTCATTAGGGGAAAAGCCTTATGTTATGCTTAGACCATGAAGAAGGAAAACATTTCCTAAAATGCCTAATAGCCTCCCATTCATAGTTGTGGCGGGCTTCACAACCATGAAAATGACTCTAATCGACACAGTGTGTTGGATTATGAGGAATCAACAACCTAATGCTCTGATACCAAGTTTGTCATGACCCAAACCTAGGGCCTAAATCTAACACGGTGAATGGGGAACCCGAAGGAACCCCAAACAAGCCTCTTAGCATATCAATCACACATCCTTGGTCATGGAAGCAAAATAATAACAACAAGATTTATAAATAGGAAAAATAAGACTAAGGGAAGTCTTTGATAATCAAAAAATACCCAAGAGTCAAGCTCAAAGCATAAGTACATCAATTGTTCCAACAACACCTCTAGCATAGATTGAGTGGGTGCCAAGACATCTTTCGGGCTCACTCTCATAGTATCGAATGTTTAGTATAAAGAGATAACAAGTAGCAAGAGTAGCATAGCTAGCATCCCTGATCTTGAGGACTCACCAAAGCTTATCTTCAAAGCAACACACTAGCCACGAGGAGGATGATCAAAAGGTGCTCTGGTCTCTATATGGTAATATCATGTAGACATAGAGTATGTGTTACTACATTGGAGTGTACTAAGTATGTGGGGTGCAATGCAACAAGAATCATAAGGCATGTATAGTCAAAATGCATAAGCATAGTCAATGGATAGTATGATATCAATATAGCATGCATGTTCAGTGCTTGTAGTAAAACATGCTTATAAATCATAATCAATGAACACAAGCGCAATAGGGAATATATGCTCAAACCTTACACAAGCATGCATGAGAATGGCCAAGAAGGTACCCACTCACCTTATTGTATAGCCTTTTCGGAGAGTGTTGCCGATACCCTTACTTTGTGACATAGCCTTTTGGGTAGGTGGTATGAAATGTCTCTTACCTTACGATACAATCCTTTCGGTATGAGTCACGATTGATTCTACCTTACGACACGACCTCATAGGTAGACATCAAGAGGTATCCTTACCTTACGACATAATCTCTTCGATAAGAATATTGGGTGCACTTACCTTATGATACAATCTTATTGATAAGCGAGATCCTACCGCACGACATACCCTTTTTGATAGGTTGTCCCTACCATACGATATAATTTTTTTAAGTAGGAACCATGAGTTATTCTACCTTACGATATGGCCTTTTCAGTGGATTATCCCTACCTTACGATATAATCTTTTAGGTAGGAGCACAAAATAGCTCATCAAACCATCACATCAAAGGATCACGAAAGGACTTCACATTTCTCATAGAGTAAAAATCTTATTGTGGATCATGGATACTTTTCAAGAGTTTAATACATGCTTGGGAACCTATAAAGTATCATAACATGATTGCTAAGTAAAATCATACAATAATCCTTCATCAACATGAAGAATCCTTGTCAAAAATTATTATCAAACACTTGGTAGGTGTGCAATGCTAGTTCAAAATCATGCAATTCAAGAGTGAAATAATATCAGAAAAGTCAATGTAAATTAATCCACCAACACATAGTAAAATCCTTATGTAAGATACCTCAAAATACATCATCAAATCTCATAATAGATCATAGTCTCCTAGCGCAAAACATGCATAGTCTCAACAGAGAAAACCATTCATAGTGCAAACTTGAAATAGAAAGTAATGTATGATAAATCAACATTTCATAAAAACCCAACATAATTTATACTCACAATCCATAATAGAAGATATTCATAGATAATACGACTTAAAAACATGCAATTTTCAAAAAAATGGAGATTGGGATCCATGAGTGAAAGGACTCAATGGATAAAACCCACATACCTCAAGTTTGGGGATTTCCTTGATGTAGACTGGAAGAGAACTTGAAGCTTGAATGAAGTTCTTGAGATCTGGAATTAAGCTTGGGCAGTTGAATTTGGATAAAATATTTTACTAAGTGTTAGAGAGGGTTTTGAGAGTGTCTTGAGTGATATAGAGTTGGAAAATGGCTTAAGTATAGGTGTTTTTACACAAAAGGTCATGGGTCCAAGACCCTAATGCCCTAGGCCGAAACAGGCAAAATTAGAAATTCACAACACTATTTTGCAATGGGTCCACATCGGAAAGCCATAGCGGATGCACACTAAAAATTGCAAAGTTGGCGAAAGTGAAATTTCACTACGGGTACTCAAAAATTGGGGTTATACCTATTTCCCACTCAATTTTGCCACCTGATAACGAATATGACTTTGGATTTTTGATATCACACACAAATTTTTAGATATATTGAAATTACGACTGTGGGCCACGTTTTCGAGCGTTTTTGGGGCGTTTCGATGAGGAAGTCCCAGTGGAAATACTTGATAAACAAGTGAAGATGTTAAGAAACAAAGATGTGGCATCCGTCAAATTTCTTTGAAGGAATCAACAAGTTGAAAGTACCCCATGGAAAGCTAAAGCAGATATGAAAAAGTGATATCCCTATCTTTTCCACTCTAATCAAGCTTGATGTAGTGCGATTTGCCATATTAGAATCACTTCTCCTTGCATACCATATTCATTACACTCATGCATGTTCATGTGAAACTGACATTGCATCTTAAGTGTTATTTGAAACATAGATTAAAGATTTTAATTGGTGGATGTGTTGCATTTTGTATATGGTGCATTGGCATATGGTGCATGAAACCATTCTTTAGAGCTTGCCTTAGCACATTCATGGACGAATGTTCCCAAGAGGGAGATAATGTAAGACCCCACTTATGAGGGTAGGAGAGATGCAAGAAATAAGCTTGCAAATTTGAAACTATTGATGTAAAGAAAGGGGTTTACGACTCGTAAGATGGAGCACGACTCGTAAAGTAGGTTCGTTTCCCAAACAGACTTGATGAAATTTGGCTTTCTAAAGTTTAATCTACGACTTATCAGATGACTCATAAAGTATTCTATGAGTCGTAGACGGTCTCGTAGAATGAGAATCAATGAAAGGGGGTCTCTAAAGTTTGAAAAAGGGTCATCAAGCAAAACCCATCTACGGCCTATAGTATGTTCTACAGCTCGTAAACGGGGTCTCATAGACCTGTCTGGCAAGGATTTTAATAGGGTAAATTTGATCTTTCCTCTTTTTCTAAGTCCATGCTATGCCATTTTGACCCTATCTAAGTCCCCTATTAGCATATACAACCCTAATTCACTTCATTCCTCATTCTATACACTCTTAAGTCTCAAAAACTCTCACAAGCTCTCCAAGGCTTCCAAGAAAAGGGTGCAAGCTAGGGTTTCAAATCTTCCACCTCCAAAGTAGTTGTCCTCCATCATAATCATCAAGGTATTCGGGTTTGAATATGGGAATCTTCCTTCCCACAAGTTCAACTAATCTTCTTCTCAAACTACTATCACGACCTAAGCCTAGGGCCTAGATGTGACACGGCGAATGGGAACCCAAAGGAACCCAAATAAGCCTCTTAGCATATCAATCACACATCCTTGGTTGTGGAAGCAAAGTAAACAATATCAAGAGGTAATAAAGAGGGATAAATAGCATAAAAGATATAATACTCAAGAGTCAAGATCATAGCATAATTACATTAATTATTCCAATAACACCTCTAAATAGAGATTGGAGCGGGGGCCATGACACTTTCTGGGCTCACCCTCATAGTATCAAAAATTTAACATAAAGAAATAGCAATGAAAAGAGTAGATGGATAGTGTCCCCGAACTTGAGGACTCAGCAAAGGCTATCTTCAAGATGTCAAATCTGGCCACGTGGAGGATGGTCATAAGGAGCTCCTATTCCTACATGGTAACATCATGTAGGCATAGAGTATGCGTTAGTATATTTAAATGTACTAAGTAAGTAGGATGCAATGCAACAAGAGATACGCAACATAGTCAAAATGCATGTAATCATTTAAATTGTATAGATCATAACACATAAGTGTAGGAAGAGACCTGAACCAACATAGAATAAGACCAAGTGAGCTACAACTTAGAATCCCGATGATTACCCCTCATCGGTAAAGAGGTGGTCTACTTGTCATGGTTTACCTTACGATAGCCCATCCCATTTTCGAGAAGTAACCTTCCTTACAGGAACCCCTCCTATTTCGAAGAAGATTTAAAGAGAAACTTCACCTTACGGGAACCCATCCCATTTCAGAAAGAATCTCAAGAGAAAGTGCACTAAATGGATCCACTAGTGTTGTAATGGTATAACATAGTCCTATGGTGTCACATAGTTCAAGGAAAGAGAGCAAATCCTCCATCCATCAGTGCTAAGCCTAATCCCATCGAATAATTAGAATAATCATAACTTTAGTAACTTATGAGAAACATAGAATCATGACATGAGTAGCTCTTAAACATCCTTGACCTCTAATGGTAAGCCCAACTTCAAAACATAAGAATAAATCATCATCAAACATTACCCTTGCATTAACATCAAAACGCTCACAAGACATACTTCAAAATAATCTTTGAAAAAGGGCTTAATTTCATACTTGCATAATCATATATAATTTCATGAATTCATGACATACTTGATAGCCCATATTCTTGATGAAGTCACTTGACTCGTAAAACATGTACATATCTTGAGAATTCTTAACTTGGCAATACATCAAACATTGGTGGGCACATATGAGGACATGTTAAAATCATGCAAAATGCAAGAGTATAGATCATGAAATAGCGAAATCAATGCATCTTAAAATCATGTAAATTAGCCCACCAACATCATGGTAAAACTCTATCATGAGTAACTCGTAAATCATATCGAAACTTCACAATAGTTCATAGATTTCATAGATTGAATCATGTATAGTCTAAATAGACAAAGATTAGCTCATAGTATAAGCTCAAAATAGATATTCATGCATAATCAACAATATTTGACAAAATCCCAACATATTTCATGTTCATATTTCATAATAATATGTACGCATAAGAAATACAACTTTATATCATGCAATTTTCATAAAATAGGAAGATTGGGCTCCATGGGTGAAAGGGCCCAATTGATGAAAACCACATACCTTAGACCTTGAATTTCTTGAAATTGAGTTGAGAAAAACTTGAAGCTTGGGATGGGATGTTGAAATCCACAACTTATTCGTAAGTTTCCTTGAATTCTTATTGTGGTTTGGTAGAGGCTCTTGGGAGAATTGGAGAGTGTATTCCAATTAGGAGAGAATTTGATCTTTAGAAATAGGGTTTAGGTCTTTAGGAAGTGTTAAGATAGCATAGGAATCTCCAAAAGACCAATACACAGACTAGTTCTACGAAAATGGACATAACTTCTTCATCTGAACTCTAAATAAGGTGAAACCAATTGCATTGGAAAGCTATTTCAAGGAGCTTAATTTGGTAAGTTGTGGGGCCACCCTGTTCTTTGTGTGCTAAGAGAGATGTCCCTTTAAAGTTGACCTTCTTACACTTGTGAAAGCTTAGCCAACAGAAATTCCTTCAAACTTGGCTTGATGTAGGGACCCGTGATGGTCTTAAATGACATAAATATAAGCTTGAATCTTAAATGAATTTCTTGTGATCCGGAATGAGTTTGGGACACTTGAATTTGGATGAAATATTTGGCTAAGAGTTAGAGAGGGTTTTGGGGAATGTCTTGAATGATATGAGGTTGAAAAATGACTAAGTATAGGTGTTTCACGCATAGGAAGGCTTAGTGTCAATACCCCAAGTCTTCAGGATGAATTTGGAAAACTAGCAGCCAAAATACACTGGTCCGCGATGAGTCCGCGTCGCGGAACCATCGCGCACCCTTACTATTTTGTGCAAACTTGAAAAAATTAAATTTTGCTATGGTTGCTCAAAAATCAAGGTTATATCCATTTCCCACTCAATTTTGTCCCCTGATCAAGAATATGAAGTTGAATGTTTGATATCACGCTCGGATTTTGAGATATATGAAAATTACTATTATGAAATTTCCAAGGCCCATTTTCGGGCACTTTTTGGGGCATTTCAATACGTACCCCTTGGGAACATTCGTCCCTGAATGGTAAAGAAGTGTACATGAGAGAGAAGTAGCCATGAAGATTTCAGACCAACATGAATTCAACAAATACACTTAAATACCATTTTCAAAAATCTCTACATGAATGTTAAATTCACCATAAACTCGTCAACATAAACATGAATGCATGAAACATCATATAGGGGTTGAAACTTTAGACTTAAAATCACATAAAGGACTTAGTTTGCTATCTCAAGATTGAATAGAATGAATGGGGTATAAATATCATTTTCTAATACCCGCTCCGGCTCCCCATGTGACACTTTTAACCTATTGATTCCTCCAAAGAACCTTGACGGATGCTCCACCTATGGTCCTCAACCTATTCTCATGTCCACACAACATCTCTACCGGGACATCCTCATAGGCCATCTCATCCTCTATGACACCCACAACCTCCAATAGTTCTGTAGCACTTGGGTCACCAACACATCCCCTGAACATAGATAAGGAAAGACCAGATGAACCATATCCATTCCTATAAGCAATTGCAATTCATAAGCAACTTTGCCAATCCTCCTTAATCTCTTTAAGGACCCACAAAATCCTAGGATAAACTCCCTTTTATTGCAAAACCGGATCACACCCTTCATGGGTGGGACTTTCAAGTGAACCCAATCAACAACACAAGCACACCTAAACTAATAAGATCGAAGTTAGAAACAATACTAAGATGGACTGAATACTAGAATGCGGAAGCAATAACAAAATAATTAAGATAAAAACTAATTAAAGATATGGGAAATTCATAGGAAAGATCCATGAATTTCTAAGAAACTGATATTTTAAGGCGTTGACAAGATTCATGTAACAGCATAAAGATTTATGGAAGAAATCTGACGCTTTTACTTGAGAAAATGAATCAAAACGTCAGATTCGAATCTTGACCGCTTTATGAGTAACTAAAGACAATAATTAGCATATAAACTAATCACCTTCTAAAGAATACCAAAAAGAAATCAAAGACTGAAGAAGAAAGTACTTTATACCTCAAACTATGAACTAGTAAAGATTTTTTTTATAAATTCTCAAAGAACAAGTCACAAGGGTTCAATAGAACTCTCTCAAATATTATTAATATCAATCTAATTATATTTAATGAAAGCAAAAACACTCCTATATATATTATAGGGTGCTTGGACGTCCAAGACTCCTTATGTTAGGCTCAAGGATTATCCAAAACCTAGAAAGAAAATTACAAGGTAAATCCTATTCTAGGAAGGAAATAAAGTTACCTTAACTAGGAATAGACCTAGTAGTTCTAGAAAAGCATTAAATGGTACTAGGATACCTTAAATAGAACAAGGAAAACATTAATAACCTATATATAAATAAGAAAATAAGGTAAAACCCTACTAGGAAAAAAATCTTGACAAATTTGGAAAGTTTCACTAGTCTTTTCTGCAAACTTGGGCAGAAAGCAACCTTTGTTGTGGCTGATTCTTGGACTTTTCTTGGCCTTATTTGCACGAAATTTAACCCTAAACTTCTTCATCTTGGAATTGAATTTGGGCCACCAAATAATTGTACCATTTGGACAATTCATCCTTCTTGGGCTTTAGCTCTTCTTCCCCCCCACAAGACACCTTTGGATCTGCAATTGAAGCCCATTGATCTTATCATTAAACTAATTGGTTTGAGATTTGTTATGGACCTCCTTTGATCTTCTAAAGCTTCATCCTTTTCATCCTTGTCCTTCAAAGGAGTAAAGCTTCGTATGATGCTATCATTCCCCTCTACTTCAAGACAACTCGTCCTCGAATTCAAGTCTGCATCAAAATGGGAAAGATCAGAAACATTAAAAGTAGCACTAACTTGGAATTCACCAGGAAGATCAAGTTTATAAGCATTGCCTCCAATCCTTTCAAGGACTTTGTACGAGCCACTTCCTCTAGCATCTAGCTTGGTCTTTCTTTTGGAACGAAATCTTTCCTTTCTCATATGTACCCAAACCAAGTACCCAGGTTTAAACACAACATATTTTCTTCCTTTATTCCTTCGTAATGCAACTTCCTTATTTTTCTTTTCAATTGCAAGTCTTGTTTGTTCCTGAATCTTCTTCATCATGTCAGCCTTCTTGCTAGCATCAAGATTAGAAAAATCATTAGTAGGTAAAGATAGTAAATCAAGAGGGGTAAGGGGGTTGAATCCATATACAACTTCAAAAGGAGTCTTACCAGTAGAAAAATGAAAGTTCCTATTATAAACAAATTCCACATTAGGCAAGTGATCTTCCCAAGAAATCAACTTTCCTTTCAAAATAACCCTCAACATATTCCCTGAAGTTCTATTAACCACTTCTGTTTGCCCATCAGTTTGTGGGTGACAAGATGTGGAAAATAGCTATTTAGTCCCTAACGTTGTCCAAAGAATTCTACAAAAGTGACATAAAAACTTGGCATCCCTATCACTAATAATAGTTCTAGGTATTCTATGCAATATAATCACATCTTTTACAAACAAGTCAGCCACATGAGATGCATCATTAATTTTTTTACATGGAGTAAAATGAGCCAATTTAGAAAATCTATCTACTACCACAAATATACTAGAGCCAATTTAGAAAATCTATCTACTACCACAAATATACTCCTTACCATATTTAGTCCTTGGAAGCCCCAATATGAAGTCCATAGAAATATCAATCCAAGGAGAACTAGAAACAGGTAAAGGAGAAAAAAGACCATGCAGCAATGTTCTAACTTAACTTGTTTACATTCAAGACAATCAGAACACAGTTTTTCACATCCTTTCTCATGCTAGGCCAATAAAAATATTTAGAAAGTATTTCCAAAGTTTTAGGCACTCCAAAATGTCCTTTAGCCCTCCACAATATGCTTCCCTAACAAATAGTTCACGTAAAGAGCAGTTAGGTACACACAACTTATTTTCCTTAAATAGAAATTCATCTTGAAGATTAAATTTCTCAAACGGACCCAACTTACATTCATCCAAAATTTTACCCAAATCAGGATCATTAGCATAGAGTAACTTGATTTAGTCAAAACCCAACAACTTTGAAGAGTGAATATCAAAACGTACCCTCTTGAGAGCGCATCAGCAACCACATTCTCCTTTCTTTGTTTGTAGGCAATTACATAAGGAAAAGTTTCAATAAACTCCACCCATTTAGCATGCCTACGACTAATTTTACATTAGCTCTTCAAGTAATTCAATGACTCGTGATCAGTCTTGACCACGAATTCTCGAGGCCACAAGTAGTACTGCCATGTAGCTAACACCCTTACCAAGTATAACTCCTCATCATAAGTTTAGTTCAATGTTGCTCCACTTAGCTTTTCACTAAAGTAGGAAATTGGCTTGGAGTCTTGCATCAAAACAGCACATATGCCCTTACCAGAGGCATCACACTCAACTTCAAAAGACAGAGAAAAATCAGGTAATTGCAAAAGAGGAGCAGAACACAATTTTTCTTTCAGCAAGTTAAATGCATCATCTTGTTCCT
>JAOTQR010093218.1:1198-31859 GCA_025774065.1 Solanum ossicruentum | reverse complement strand
GGCTATGAGATGTTTTAAAAAATGTATCCCTTCTTTTTGATCTATGTCTTGCTATAGGAGTTAGGTGAGTTTTCCCTCTAATGAATGTTCTTTGTCATTCTTAGGGCATGCCTAACAAAAGATAAAGGAGAGTCCGCACTCCCGAGGAACAACCAGTTCATGGTAAGCTCCTGGATGCTATCACTTTACTAGCTCAAGCTATGGATAACTAAAATAGTCAAGGGGCCTAAACCCCTCATGATCCTACCCTAGGATCTAGGGTGAGAGATTTTATGAGGATGAATCCACCAAAATTCTGACCCTCAAGAGTTTATTGATGAGGTCTACAAATTATTTCCTATCATGGGTGTCAGATGGAAAGAGAAAGCAGAGTTGGTGGCCTACGAACTTTAAGGGATAGCACAAATATGGTTCAATCAATGGAAGGAGCAGAAGGGAATCAATAATGTGATGCTTTTGGACAAGTTCAAGGCAATTTTCTTAATCGGTTCTTCCCTCTTGAGCTTAGGGAGGCCAAGATGGTGGAGTTTATGAATGTTAAACAAGGGTCTATGAGTGTGAGGGAGTATGCCCTCAAGTTCAATCAACTCTCTAAATATTCTTCCTACTATGTTACCGAACCAAGGTCTAGAATGAACAAGTTCGTGATGGATATATCCAATTTGGTGAGTGAGGAATATCAGTCTGCCATGTTGATTAGTGACATGGATTTATCTCGTTTGATGACCTATGCCGAATAAATGGAGGAGGAAAAGTTGAGGAAGAGGAGTAATAAGGCCAAGAGGGCCCATTTTGAGGGAAAGTTCCAAAGTCGAAAGGGTGGCGAGTTCCATCAAGGCCATGGGTTTTCTCATGCTTCTAGTAGGGGGTTTGCCAATGACTTCCCAAGGACCCAAGGTGTTTGTGGTGTGATTCCTAATAATGGGTGTTCAAAATGTGATAGGAGTCATGGGGGCCCATCTTTGAAAGACATTAATGCATGTTATGGATGTGGGGAAGTGGGTCGCAAAAAGATTGATTGTCCTCAAAATCACAACAAGGGTAAGGAGGTTCATCCACAAGGTGCAAATGTGATTCCTTTGGAGAGAGGTAGTCAACAAAGTTATGCCCCAAGGCACAATTGTTTCTATGCACTCCAAGGGAGGCAAGGGGTTGAAGAGGGTTCTGATAACATCACCGGTACATTAAAAGCCTTTGATTTTGATGTGTATGCATTGATTGATCCAGATTCCACTCTTTCTTGTGTTACCCCCTTTATTGCCAAAAGTTTCATGTTGAACCCTAATTGTTGTGTGAGCCATATGAGGTGTCTACTCTCATGGGTGCATCTATTATTGCTAGTAGAGTCTTAAAAATTGCCCTATTTGCATGTTGCACAAATTTTTGCCATGTGACTTTGTTAAGTTGGACATGCTGGAATTTGACATTATTCTGGGGATGGATTGGTTGCATGCATACTATGCCTATATTGATTGTAGAACCCGTAGGGTCAAATTTCAATTTCTAGATGAACCCGTTCTTGAGTGGGAGAGTCATGATGTGGTAGTCAAGGGTAGACTCATCTCTTATAGTAAAGCCTGTAAATTGATCTCTAAGAGGTCTCTATCATCTTATGAGGTTAAGGGATGTTGAGTCTAAGGTCCTTCCTATAGAGTCGATTCTGATGGTAAATGAGTTCCTACATGTCTTCACAAGTGACCTTCCCGGTGTTCCTCTCGAAAGGAAAATAGATTTTGGTATAGACCTCCTTCCCTATACTAAACCCATTTCTAATCCCCCTTACTGTATGGCCCGGGTGGAGTTAAAGGAGTTGAAGGAGTAATTGAGGGATTTGTTGGAAAAAGGGTTTCATTAGGCCTAGATAGTCACCTTAGGGTGCACCGGTGTTATTTGTGAAGAAGCAAGATGGGTCCCTTAGAATGTGTATTGAGTACTGGTAACTGAATAGGGTCACCATAAAGAATAAGTATCCACTTCCAAGGATTGATGATTTGTTTGACCAATTGCAAGGGGATAGTCACTACTCTAAGATTGATCTTTGGTTTGGATATCATCAAGTGAAGGTGAGGGAATGTTATATTCCCAAGACGACCTTTCGGACTATGTATGGGCATTATGAGTTTGTTGTGATGTCCTTTGGGCTGACCAATGTACCAGCCATCTTCATGGATCTTATGAATAGGGTCTTCAAACCCTATCTTGATTTGTTTCTTGTGGTCTTCATTGATGATGTTTTGATCTATTCACATATTGAGGAGGAGCATATGGGTCATCTGAGGGTAGTGGTACAAATATTAAGGGAAGAGAAGTTGTATGCTAAATATGAGAAGTGTAAATATTGGCTGAAGGAGGTTGCCTTTCTAGGTCATGTGGTGTCGGGGGATGGTATTAAGATGGACCCTAAAAAGATGGATGTGATTAGAAATTGGCCTAGACCATTGACCCCGTCGGATATTAGAAGCCTCTTGGGCTTAGCGGGTTACTACCAGAGGTTTGTGAATGGTTATCTTCTATTGCTTCTCCTATGACCAAGTTGACTCAAAAGAAAGCCAAATTTGTGTGGACCAATGAGTGTGAAAAGAGCTTCTAAACATTGAAAGATAAGCTTGTGTCCACTCCTATATTATCACTACCAGAAGGGCTAGAAGGATTTGTTGTATATTGTGATACTTCTAGAATTGGTTTGGGTTGTTTGTTGATGCAAAATGGTAAGGTGATAGCCTATACTACTAGACAACTCAAAGTGCATGAAAAGAATTATCCTACTTATGATCTTGAATCAGCCTCCGTGGTCTTTGCTTTGAAAATTTTGTGTCACTATTTGTATGGGGTGCATATTGATGTGTTCACCAATCATAAGAGTCTCCAATATGTCTTCACTTAAAAGGACCTCAACTTGAGACAAAGAAGGTGGCTAGAATTTCTTAAAGACTATGATATGAGTGTGCATTATAATCCCGTTAAGGCTAATGTGGTGACCAATGCTTTGAATAGGGTGTCCATGGGTACCCTAGCACATGTTGATGATGGTGGCAAAGGGGTGGCTAAGGAGGTCCATCGGTTGGCTAGATTGGGAGTTAGGTTGGAAGAGGTGGATAGTGGGGGTATTGTGGTAGTTGATGGCTCTAAATGTTCATTGGTTGAGGAGGTAAAAGCAAAACAAGATGTTGACCCCACTTTGTTAGAATTGAAGTCTTTGGTGAAGGGTGGTAAGGTAGAGGTATTCTCCCAAGTGGGAGATGGTGTACTTAGATACCAAGGTAGGTTATGTGTACCTTGTGTTGATGGCTTGAGAGAAAAGATTCTTGATAAGGCTAATGGTTCTTCCTATTCTATTCACCCCAGTTCTACTAAAATGTATAGATATTTGAGAGAGGTGTATTGGTGGGGAGGTATTAAGAGGGATATTGCCAAATTTGTTTTCGGTTGTCATAGTTGCCAAAAAGTAACAACCGAACATCAAAGGTCGAGTGGCTTAACCCAAGACATAGCGATTCCTACTTGGAAGTGGAAGGAGATTAATATGGATTTTCTAGTTAGGTTTCCCAAAACTAGAAAGGGTTTTGATTCCATTTGGGTTGTGGTTGATATGATGATGAAATCGGCTCACGTTCTATCAGTTAAGACCATATATGGGGCTGAAGATTATTCTAGGTTATACATTCATGACTTGGTGAGGTTGCATGGGGTTCCCTTATCCATCATATTGGATCGTGGTGCTCAATTCACTTCACATTTTTGGAGGTCCTTCCAAAGGGGTCTTGGTACAAGAGTTAAACTTAGTACGTCCTTTCACCCTCAAACGGATGGCTAAGCCGAAAGATCTATCCAAACACTTGAGGATATGCTTAGGGCTTTTGTATTGGAGTTTAAGGGTAGTTGGGATGACATCTTCAATAGATTGAGTTTGCTTATAACAATATCTATCATTCTAGCATTGGTATGACCCTGTTTGAGGCTGTTTATGGTAAACATTGTAGATCATTGGTTGGGTGGTTTAAGGTTAGAGAGGTGGCTTTGTTGGTACCAGATCTGGTTATGGAGGCTCTTGAGAAGGTAAGGATGATTAGAGAAAGGTTGAAGACTTCCCAAAGTTGCCAAGAGTCCTATGCCAATGTGATGAGAAGGTAGCTTGAATTTAAAGTTTGTGATTGGGTCTATTTGAAGGTGTCACCCATGAAGGGTGTGGTTCATTTTTGGTAAGAAAGGGAAGTTGAGTCCAAAATATGTGGGTCCTTATAAGTTGATGAGGAGGATTGACAAGGTATCTTATGAGTTGGAGTTACCTAGTTAAATGAAATGGGTTCATCCGGTCTTTCATGTATCCATGTTGAGGAAATTTGTGGGAAACCCTAATACTTTTGTGTCTCATGATGTTGTGGGTGTTGTTGAAGATAAATTTACTTATGAAGAGGTTTCGATCAGATTTTGGATAGACAAGTGAAGAGGTTGAAGAACAAGAAAGTGGCTTCCATTAAGGTCCTTTGGAGGAATCGACATGTCCAAAGTGCTACATGGGAGGCCAAAGCGGACATGCAAAAATGATATCCTTATCTTTCCCACTCCACTCAACCTAAGTTATTGATCCAAGTCACCTATGTGATTTAAAGTCTTAAGTGCAACCCTCATGTCACTGCATACATTCATGTTTAAGTTGACAAGTTCAGGATGATATTTTACACTTATGTTGAGATTTTTGAAATGATGTTTAAGTGCAAATTAATCACAATTTCAATTTCCCAAAAATCAAATTCTAGTGAGTTTTCCACGTCCCTGGCGCGATGCACAAAGGGCGGTCTATTCAAATCTTCTTCAAGGAATTCTCCAAAGTAAAGGTATGTGGGTTTAAACCATTGGGTCCTGTCACCCATGGTTCCCAAGATTCTTTTTTACATAAATTGCATGTTTCTAAGTTGATTTACTTATGGATCATACTTATTATGACTTAGGCTATGAACCGGGTTTTATGAAATTGTTACTGTTATAGCATGTTTTGAGCTATGAATCTAAGATCCATTATGGGTTTACATGAAGGTTTTTGATGTATATTGCTTGAGGGTGTTACCAAGTATTGATGCATGGATTTAAATTAAATTTTATTGCATGATATCATTCCTAAATTGCATGATTTTACACTAGCACTATACACCCGCCAAGTATTTGATAAAATGTTCGGTTATGATTTCTAGAGGAATTGAATGTCCAATGCATGTCCTACGAGTTAAATGGATTTATGATGATGAAAGGAATGTATGTAAATGATATTTTCACTTTAGTGTTGGGAATTGGCCATACCCACTCAGGGGATTATAAGCCCGGGTAACCATGTCGAGGAGTTTGTACCATGATAACCACATCGAGGGGTCTGTACCTTGCTAATTCGGTTGATGGGTTGGTACCTCAATCACCATGAGTGGTAGGATAAGATGATCCACCAACCAATCAAGGGGTTTGTACCTCAATCACCATGGGTGCTAGGGTGTGACAATACACCAACCAATTGAGGGATTGGTACCTCAATTGACTATGAATTCTATAATGATGGTCTCTTCTTGTACATGAATTATGTTCTATGTAAGCATGATTTCCTTCAAGCATCTTCCATGAATGCAATATTATCATATGCTACTCATTGCCTATGCTTATGCATCTCGATTATGTTGCTTATCTCTGGTTGCATTGTATCCTACATACTTAGTACATTCAAACATACTAACGTATCTGCTATGCCTACATTATGTTACCATGTAGGAACCGAAACACTAATTGATCCTCCTCCTCCTCGTGGCTAGTACTTCTCCCAAAGCTAGTTGGTGATTCCTCAATTCCGAGGACAATGACTTTGATCTTATGATATGTATTAAGACTCGCTTTCTTTGTATACTCATGACTATGAGGGTGAGCCTGGTTGCTTGTCTTGGCCCCCGCTCCTATCTATGTAGTAGAAGTGTTATTGGACAAGTTATGCAATTATGTTATGAGCCTTGATTCTCTTGATTTAATGATGTCTCATGTTATGAAAGGTTTTCCCTTATCCCTGTTATCCTTATTTTTACTCCAAAGTATGTTGTTTAATTGCTTCCGCGACCAATGATGTGTAATGATATGTTAAGAGGCTTATTTGGGGTCCCTTCGAATTCCCCATTCGTCGTGTCACGTCTAGGCCCTAAGCTTGGGTCGTGACAGATGCATAATAATTGATAAAACCCCAATATAATTTGTGTTCATATTTCATAATAAAAGATACCTATAAGTAATACAACTTGAAATCATGCAATTTTCATAGAAAGAGAAGGTTGGGCTCCATGGGTGAATTGACCCATGAATGAAGACTCACATACCTTAAACTTGGATTTTCTTGAAATTGAGTTGAGGGAAACTTGAAGCTTTGAGATGGGTTCTTGAGTTCCAAAATTGAGCTTGAAATCCTTCAATTTGAATGATAGATTTGATGAAGTCTTGGAGAGGTTTTAGAGAGGGTTTTCGAAAGGTATAGAGTTGAAAAATGGCTAAGTATGGTAGATTTTACATTTAAACTTAGACCAAATAAGAAGAAATGGGAAAATTTTGCACTGGTCCATGCCCCTAGCGTGACACAGACCAGACGAGCAGGCCAAACAATAATAGTCCGCACCTCAGACGCCTCGCGGCCTAGGCGTAGACAACCACTGGAATTCAAAAATTAGCAAAAATTATTTTTTGCTACAGGTCTTCTAAAATCTGGGTTATACCCATTTTCCACTCAATATTCCTCTTGATCAAGAATATGAAGTCAAATATTCGAAATCACGCATAAATTTTCAAATATATGGAAATTACGATTATGGGCATTCCCAAGCACATGAGGGGCATTTCAATGTCAAATAAACATACGTAAGAGAGGTGATTATGAAGATTTCAGCTCGACATGAATGCAACAAATGCACTTAAACATCATTTTCGAAAAGTCTCAACATGAATGTCAAAGATCACTATAAACTTGTTACCATAAGCAAAAAATGCATGCAAAATGACATGAGGGTTGATACTTAAGACTTGAAATCATATATGGGACTTAAGTTATTACCTTCGGCTTGAGTAGAGTGAAAGGGATATAGGTATCACTTTCTTATGTCTGCGTCGGCTTCCTATGTGGAACTTTCAACTTGTTGATTCCTCCAAAGAACCTTGATGGATGCTACCTTTGTATTTCTCAACATCTTTACTTGTCTATCCAAAATCTTAATCGAGACCTCTTCATAGGTCAAATTATCTTCTGAAACACCCATAACCCCTACAGGCACTATAGCATTTGGGTCACCCACATACTTCCTCAACATGGACACATGAAAGACCGAATGAACCATATTCATCTCCATGGGCAACTCCAACTCATATGCAACCTTACCAACCCTCCTCAAAATTCTATATGGTCCAAGAAACCTTAAGCTCAATTTCCTCTCTTTCTAAACTATCACACCCATCATGGGTGAGACTTTCAAGTAAACCCAATCATTAGCATTAAACTCAAGGTCCCTCATCCTCACATCACAATAAGACTTTTGTCTACTTTGTGTCGTCTTCAATCTCTATCAACCTCACCTCCTCCAAAGCTTCCATAACTAAATTTAGGCCTATCAAAGCCATCTCCCCCATATCAAACCACCCAATTAGGGATCTACATTACCTGCCATATAGAGCTTCAAAGGGAGCCATGCCAATTTTAGAGTGGTAGCTACTATAGTAAGCAAACTAAATAAGTAGAAGATGTTTATCCCAACTACCCATAAACTCCAAAACAAAAGCCCTAAGCATATCCTCAGTATTTTGGATGGTCCTTTCGGCTTGGTCATCTATTTGTGGATGAAATGTCGTGCTAAGCTTGACCTTGGTACCAAGAGCATTTTGGAAGGATCTCCAAATATGAGAAGTGAATTGAGCACCATGACCCAATATGATAGCCAAGGGTAACCCATGCATTCTAACCAACTCATGGATATACAGCTTGGCATAATCTTTATCACCATAAGTTGTTTCAACCAGTAGAAAGTGAACCGACTTTGTCATTCTATCCACAATAACCCAAACAGAATCATAGTGTCTCCTAGTCTTTGGCAACCCAACCACAAAATCCATGTTGATCTCTTCCCACTTCCAAGTATAAATTTCTATATGTTGGGCTAGGACACCCAACCTTTGATGTTCGGCTTTCACTTGTTGAATTATATCGGCTACAAACTTAGCAATATCTCTCTTCATACCACCCTACCAATACACCTTCTTCAAGTCTCTATACATCTATGTGGAACCGGGGTGAATAGGATAGGATGAATTATGAGCTTCTTTCAAATTCAACTCCCTCAAATCATCAACATTAGACACACACAACCTACTTTGGTACCTAAGGGCACCATCTCCCCCTTGGAAGAAAACCTCCACTTTACCATCCCTCACCAAAGTCTTCAACTCTAGCAAGGCGGGGTAAAGTTCTTGTTTTGACTTGACTTCCTCAATCAAGGAAGATTCAGAACCATCAACCACTACTACACCATAATTTTCAACTTCTTTCAACCTAACCCCCAACCTAGCTAATCTGTGAATCTCTCTAGCCACCTCCTTGCTACCAACCTACTTAGATAATTGGCAACAACATTAGCTTTGCTGGGAAAATATTGCACACTCTTGTCATAATCTTTAAGGAATTCCAACTACCTTCTTTGTCTCAAGTTAAGATCTTTTTGTGTGAACACATATTGGAGACTCTTGTGGTCGGTAAACACATTAGCATGAACCCCATACAAATAGTGACGCCAAATTTTCAAAGCAAACACCACGACTGCCAATTCAAGATCATATGTGGGATAATTTTGCTTATGCACCTTAAGTTATCTAGAGGCATATGCTATAACCTTGCCATTTCGCATCAAAACATACCCCATACTAATCCTTAAGGAATCACAATAAACCACAAACCCTTCCAGTAAAGCCAAAATAGGAGCGAAAATAAGCTTGTCCTTCAAGGTTTCAAAACTCCTTTCAAGTTCATAGGTCCAAACAAATTTTTCCTTCTTTTGGGTCAACATTGTCACAGGGGAATAAATAGAAGAGAAACCATTCACAAACCTCCAATAGTAACCCGCCAAACACAAGAAACTTCTAATATCCGTTGGAGTCAAGGGTCTAGGTAAATTTCTTATCATCTCCATCTTTTTAGGATCCACCTTAATGCCATTACCAGACACCACATCTCCTAGGAAAGCAACTTCTTTTAACCAAATTTCACACTTTTCATATTTAGCATACAACCTCTCATCTCTCAAGATTTGTAACACCACCCTCAAGTGATTCACATGTTCTTCCTCACACGAGGAGTAAATCAATATATGATCAATAAATACCACAACAAACATATCAAGGTAGGAATCAAAGACCCTATTCATGAGATCCATATATATAGTAGGTGCATTAGTCAAGCTATAAGACATTACCATAAATTCAAAATGCCCATACCTGGTCCAAAAAGTCATCGTGGTAATATCACACTCCCTCACTCTCACTCAGTGGTATCTGATAAAGATCATACAAGAAAGAAAGTGAAAAGAGAACAAAGATGGAAGGATATGTGGATTAAATTCAAACTATTGAAATTATGGATAACAAGGGACTAAAACCCTCACCTCCCAATTGATTTCAACAACCCAAATAAAATTTGGATATGTGGATTAAATTCAAACTATTGAAATTATAGGCAATAGAGGACTAAAGCTCTCACCTCCCAATTGATTTCAACAACTTAAATCAAACCCTAGAAGGAAAATTTGAAGGAAACTAAGAACCAAAAATTAGAAACCTTCAATTAACCAAGCAAACAAGTCAACTAACGATTCTAAGAGTTCACCCTAATTACTCACTAGTTACTCACAAAGAAGATACTACAATTTGAGAATTCCATATTTAACATAGTTTAAGTCTTTCAAATGCTAAAATAAGACTATTTATACCGAGTAAATAAAAGAAGACATTTTCTTTGCAATTTTACCCTTAATGAGTAAGGGCCTTGTTTGGTTGCCTTCTTTTCAAATCCTTGAATTCATGAGCCATTTGCACACACGGCCTCTTTTCTTCCTCTTTTCACCTTGATAGACCTTCCACACATTGTAAGTCTTTCTTCGATGACCCTCAAGCTCCTCTAAGGCTTCCATGTTCATAAACATTGCTTGTAGGTCTTGGAGATCTTTTGCTTCACTCCTTGTGAATGGTCTTTAAGGGGTACATATCACTCATGTTGGTGTTATCTCTACTTTGCATGTTATCAGTATCCGTACCGAAGATCAATCTTGGAAAAGTGATTATCCCATTATAGTTGATAAAAGAGGTAATCAATCATTTGTAGAGGGTACTTGTTCTTTATAGCAACCCTATTAAGTTGCCGGTTGTCAATGTACATTCGCCATCCTTTTCTTTACAAACAACACGGATGTACCCCAAGGTGACTTATTAGGCCTTATGGAACCCTTCTCCAAGAAATCCCTCAATTGATCCTTCAACTCCGCTGGGCCATATGGTAAAAGGGAATTAAAATGGGTTGTGTATTGGTAAGGAGGTCTATACCAAAGTCTATTTCCCTTTCGAGCAAGACACTAGGAAGTTCATCGGGAAAGACATCCAGAAACTTACTGACCACCGAAACTGACTCAATAGGAACGAATTTAGACTCCACATCCCTAACCCTAACAAGATGGTAAATATAGCCGTTAGAAATCATCTTTTGGGCTTTAATACAAGAAATGAATCTACCCTTGACTACCACATTGCAACTTTCCACTCAAGAACGGGTTCATTAGGGAACTGAAATTTCACTTTAGGACCCTACAATCAATGGAAGCATAGTATGTATGTAACCAATCCATCCCAAGATTAATATCTAAATCCACTATGTCAGATTAAAAAAAATCACAAGGCAAAACTTTATGCAATATAGACACGGTATAATTTATATAGACTCTTTTAACAATAATGGACTCACTAATGGGTGTAGCACTTCATAAGGTCCACACAACAATTCGGGACACACATGAAGCTTTTTGGAAACAAAAGGGTAATGAAAGAAAGAGTGGCACCCAGATCTATCAATGCATATACATCCAAATCGAAAAGCTTTAACATACCGGTGAAGCACCATACCAAGTCTAGTGACCCCTAAAGTGGTATGGTTAAGAACATCAACTGTCATCTTTATAATTTTAAGTAACCCTTGGACAATGTCTAGACTTATGATCCTTTGCGCCATACTCAAAATATGCAACCAAACGGACCAAACAATCTACTGGATGGCACCTTCCACACTTGTGCCATGCAGGAGAGGCTTGAACACCAATGCCTTTGGCACTACCTTGTGCCCGATGAGACACATTAGCACCTTGGCCTGGAGGACGACCATCTCTACCCTTGTTTTGAGCATGAGGACAATCAACTATCTTGTGGCCTATCATGCCACACGTTCCTCCAACATGTGCCACTATGTTTTTTTTTCTCCATATTTTGGGCACCTAGAATAGGTTGCTCCACCCTTGCCATCGAGCTTAGCATATAGAAGCCTACTCTCAAATTGAGCCATTCTTCTCCCTTCATTCGAAGAGACTAGACTATCTCTCATCTTATGCCCAACACCGCCACGCTTGAAACATCTCTCGGTGCTCGCCAAACACTTCCTTTAACGCTTCTTGACACACCCTTGACAAATGATGAAATGGATCCTTCCCTCAACTCCTGCTCTCTTGGCCTTTCTTTCCCCCCTTTTATCATTTGAGGTGTCGGGGGCACCCACCGATTGGTTGAGTTGTGCAGGTATAACCTTGGACAATAGCCATAGAGCATTGTGAATCTCCACATTTTATATGTCGCAATTAGGAAGTTGACCCATAAGTAAGAGATGGTTACCGCCCTTTCCACCATTCTGAATAGATTGAGACATATTCAGAAACATAATGGTTAGGAATCAATAATAAGCCTTACGGTACTTAGCTCTACCGCATGAAATAGATCACGAAGAAGTGAAACATTTCCTAAAATGCCTAATTAACACAATGTGTCAGATTTGCGAGAACCATTAACAACCTAGTGCACTGATACCAAGCTTGTCATGACCAAAGCCTAGGGCCTAGATATGACATGGCAAATGAGAAGTACGAACACAACCCAGACAAGCCTCTTGATTGTAACATGCACACATCCTTGGTTACGGAAGCAAAATTAAACAACAATAAGAGTATGTGTTATTAAAGTATGCATGGTGACATCATAGGAGCTCCGGTGCCTACGTAGCAACATCATGCAGGCATAAATTATGCGTTAGTACTTGGAAATATACTAAGTATATGGGGTGCAATGCAACAAGAATCATAAGCATAATAATCAAGATGCATAATCATAGTCAATAGACATGATCTCAATATGCCATGTATAATGAATGCTTAGATATAACATGTTTGAGAGTAATCATAGTTGCATAGCTTGTCCTACAGAATATCATGACATGAGTTGATTATCCAATTACCTTGTACTAGAGGGTAAAGAGTATAGCACGAGTCATGACCCTATCTTGTAGATAGCGGATAGTACATGATATTAAGTTGTACATGAGGGTAATACTTGCAACATGGTTCATGACCCCTTCACATAACATTAGGTAATGCATAGTAATAAGTCGTACATGAGGGTAAGGTATATAACATGGTGCATGACCCCTTCATGTAGACATTTACCTTTTACTAGAGCGTGAGGAGTACCACATGATTCATGACCCCTTCTAATAGGCTTCACAATTCACAAGAGCATAAGACTTAGCATAAGAGCTCAACGGTTCACTTGTACATCATAAAGATTCCTCATGATTTTAATGCATGCTTCGGAGCCCATAATTATCTTAAAACACTTCACTTGTAAATCATTTATAATAGTTTGTCAACAACTTGAGGATTTGTCATGTAATTTCATTAAATACGTGATGGGTTCATGATATTTGTTCAAAGTCATGCAACTCAAGAGTATACAAGAATAGTAAAACCAATTCAAAATCAATCCACCAACATTGTAATAAAACCCACAATTTGGGTATCATGAAATCCATATCAAAAGTTCATCATAGTTTATAGTCTCCATAGCTCAAATCATGCATAGTCTTAATAGACATAAATCAACTCATGGAATAAGTTTAACATAGATATTTACACATAATCAATCAATACTTGTTAAAACCCCAACATAATTATGTTCATATTTCATAATAAAATATACTCATAAGTTATCATGCAATGGATGAAGACCCACATACTAAAAAACTTGGATATTCTTGAAATTGAGTTTGGGTAAACTTGAAACTTGAGATGGATTCCTGAGTTCCAAAATTGAGCTTGAAATCCTTGAATGTAAATGAGAGATTTGATGAAGTCTTGGAGTGGTTTTACAGAGGGTTTTTGAGAGGTATAGAGTTGAAAAATGGTTAAGTAAGGTAGATGTCACATTTAAATAGGCATTGCGTTATGACCCCAATACCCTTGGACTAAATAAGAAAAACTGAAAAAAATTTACACTGTTCCACGCCCTGGAACAACGTGGACTAGACATGCAGGCCAAATAAAACTAGTCTCTGCCCCTCGCGACCTAGGTGCGGACAACCACTAGAATTCAAAAATTAAAGAAAATTATTTTTTGCAATGGGTCTTCCAAAATCCAGGTTATACCCATTTCCCACTCAATTTTTCCTCTTGATCAAGAATATGAAGTTGGATTTTCAAAATCACGCATAGATTTTGAGATATATGAAAATTACAATGATGGGGCATTTCGAAGCACATGAGAGGCATTTTAAAAATCACATAAACATGCATGGATAACTTGAAAATGACATGCGAGGATGGGGTGGTTCTCAAGTAGGGAAAATAATTGTACCTCAAGCTTGATTAAAATGGAAATGATAGGGGTATTACTTATTCATGTATACTTCAGTTTCCCAAGTAGCACTCTCTACTTGGTTATTCATCCAAAGGACTTTGATGGATGCTATGTCTTTGTTTCTTAAACTCTTCACTTGTCTATCCAAGATTTCTTTTGGAACTTTCTCATAAGTCAAATTCTCTTCAACATTTACCACTTCTAAGGGCAGAATGGAATATGGTCTCCAATACACTTCCTCAACATAGAGACATGGAAGATCGGATAAACCATGCTCATCTCCATAGGCAATTCTAATTCGTATGCAACTTTACCAACACACGTCATAATTCTATAAGGCCCTACATGCCTTGGTCTTAACTTTCTTTCTTGCAAAAATGAACCACGCCCTTCATTCGCAAAAACTTCAAGTACACCTAATAGTCGACTTTAAACTCAAGGTCTTTTCTCCTAGTATTGGCATAACATTTTTGATAACTTTGAGCCATCTTCAACCATTCCCATATCAATCTTACCTTCTCCAAAGCTTCCATAACAAAATTTGGAACTAATAAAGCCATTTCTCCCACTGCAAACCACTCAATAAGGGATCTATAATGCCTACCATATCGAGCTTCAAATGGAGTCATTCCGATGCTAGAGTGATAGCTATTGTTGTAAGCTAGCACAACAAGGGGAAGATGCTCATCCCAACTACTGTTAAACTCCAAGACACAAGCCCTAATAATATCCTCAAAAGTTTGAATGCTTCTTTCAGCTTGACTATTTGTAGGTGAAAGGTTGTGCTAAGCTTCAGTTTTGTACCCAGGCCTCTTTGTAAAGACCTCCAAAAGTGCAACGTGAATTGAGCTCCATGATTTGAAATGATAGCCAATGAAACCCCATGCAATCTAACCAAGTCATCAATATACTTGTCATATTCCTTTTAGTACCATAGGTCGTCTTAACTTACAAGAAGTGATCCTACTTTGTCGTTCTATAAACAGTAACCCATATGGAGTCAAAATGCCTTTTAGTCTTAGGAAAACCAATCACAAAATCCATGTTGATCTCATCCCATTTCCAAGTAGGAATCTCTATATCATGTGCTAAGCCACCCAACTTTTGATGTTCGGCTTTAAATTTTTAGCAATTGTGACAGCCCCTTACGAACTTAGCAATATCCCTTGGCATACCATCCCACCAACATACTCCCGTTAAATATTTATACATCATTGTAGAACCGGGGTGAATGCAACAAGATGACTTATGAGTGTCTTTAAAAATCAAGTCCTTCAACACATCCACATTTGGTACACATAATCTACCTTGATATATAAGAACACTAACTCCTACATGGGACAAAACCTCCACCTTGCCTTTACCGAAGCTTTTAATTCTAACAATGTGGGCTCAAGGTCTAGTTTGGATTTCACCTTATCAAGGAAGACTTAGAACATCCACAACCACTAGTCCTCCATTTTTATCTTCATCTAACCTAACTCCTAATCTAGCCAACCGGTGAACTTATTTAGCCAATAACTTCTTGCCATCATCAATATGAGCCATACTCTCCATGGACACTCTACTTAGAGCATCGGCCATAAAATTAGCCTTTCTAGAATGATAATGCACACTCATGTGATAATCATTAAAGAGTTCCTACTACCTCATTTGCTTTAAATTTAGATCCCTTTGGAGACTCTTACTGTCGGTGACCACGTCTACATGAACCCTATACAAATAGTGATGCCCTATCTTCAAGGCGAATACCACACCTCTAATTCAACATCATGGGTTAGCTAATTATGCTTAGGCACCTTTAGTTACCTAGGCCACTGTATATCAATACGCACCCCAAGCCAATTCTTGAAGCATCACAATAAACCACAAACCCTTCTAATCCTTTTAGTAAGGCTAAGATAGAAGCAGATGTAAGCTTGTCTTTCAAAGTTTGGAAACTCCTTTCACATTCTTCAGTCCAAATAAATTTAGCCTTCTTTTAAGTTAACTTTGTAAAGGGAGAAACAGTTGAAGAGAAACCCTCAGTAATTCTCTGCTATTACCCCCGCCAAGCCCAAGAAACTCCTAATATCCGGTGGAGTAATTTCTCACCACTCCCATGTTTTTTAGATCCACTCTAATCTTTTCACCCGACACCACTTGCTCTAAAACTAAAACTTCCTTCAACCAAATTTCACATTTGTCAAACTTGGCAAAAAACCTTTTTTCCCTTAACATTTGCAACACCACCCTCAAATGTTTCACATGCTCCTCCTTGCTCTAGGAATAAATCAAAATATCATCAACGATTACCACCACAAACATGTCAAGGACTTAAAGACATTATTAATGAGATCCATAGACATCACCACAACATTAGTTAGCCGAAGGATACCACCACAAATTCAAAGTGCCCACATCTTGTTCGGAAGGTCGTCTTTGGGATGTCACACTGCTTCACCCTCTATTGATGATACTTGGACCAACGGTCAATCTTTTAGAAGTGACTAGCGCCTTGCAATTGGTCAAATAAGTCATCTATCTGAGGTAGGAAATACATGTTCTTCAGGATGACATTATTATGTTATTGGTAGTCGATGCACTTTATAAGTGCAATAGGTGTTTCAATTGATCTTCCAACTCCTTCAACTCCACTGGGGCCACATGATAATGGGGAATAAAAGTGCACTGGGTATTGGAGAGAAGGTCTATATCGAAGTCTGTTTCTCTTTTGGGAAGAATACTAGGGAGTTCATTGGAAAATAAATCAAGAAACTCATTAACTACTGGAATGAACTCTATAGGAGGGGCTTTGGACTCAGCTTCCCTAACCCTTACAAGATTATAAATGCAACCCTTAGAAATGAATTTCTGAGCCTTGAGACCACCAAATCATGACCTTCCGACTCGAGAATGGGTTTCTTGGGGAATTGGAACTTAACTTTGCGCGTCGTAGAATCAATAGAAGCCTGATATGCATGTAACTAATCCATGCCAAGAATGATGTCAAAATCCACCATGTCAAGTTCAACAAAATCACAAGACAATACTTTATGAAATATGGATATGGTATAACCCCTTTAGTCTCTTTTAGAAATAATGGAATCACCAACGAGGGTAGACACCTCAAAGGGTTCGCATAACAATTTGGGATAGACAACAAGTCTATTAGCAACAAAAGGAAAAATGAAAGAGAGAGTGGCATCCATATTTAATAATGCATATACATCAAAATTGTAGATCTTTAACATACTAATAACAACATTGGGTATTTCATCCACCCCTTGTCTCCCTTGAAGAGCATAAAACCAATTGTGATGTGGAACACCTCCGTGTTGGCCACCTTGTTCCCTTTGATCACCATGAGCTCTTGCACTTGGTACAACCATCTCTACTCTTGTTAGGATAGTCCACAATCTTATGGCCCATTTTGCCACACCAGAAACAACCACTCACATCCTAGTAGCATCTACCACCATGATTTATACCACAACTTCCACACTTAGGAATAATTTGATTACCATTACCACCTTGAGATGTAGGGTTGGGCACCCTAGGCTTACCAAACCTTTGGTTTTATGCATTGGAGGACCCTCGACCTTGGAATTAGTAACCCTATTGAAAATGACCACCTCTAGTACCTAAAACCCCACCATCATAGTGAGTCCTCTTGGACACCCTACTCCACCTCTTTCTAAGCTTTTCTTCTTCAAAATTCTCAGAATATGTCACGAGTACAGACAAGTCTGTATCTCTTATGAGCATGGCTGAGTGGCATTCCTCATTGATCAAGTCGAACTCTCCCAACACAAATTTGTGCATTTTTACCCTAGGATCGGCGACCAAGTGAGGAGAATTGTCACGACCCAAGACTAGGACCTAGATATAACACAACGAATGGAAACTGCAATGGGCCCAAATAAGACTATTAGCATATCAATCACATATCCTTGGTCGCAGAAGCAAAGTAACCAATAATGAGAGATATAATAAAAAGGAAAGCAGGACTAAGGGAAGTCTTTGAAAATCATTAAAGCATTAAGGAGTCAAACTCAAGAATAAGTACATTATAGTATCCAACAACACCTCTAATACGGAATGGAGTAAGGGCCAAGACACTTTTCGGGCTCACCCTCATAGTAACAAATGTTCGACATAAAGAAGTCTCAAATAACAAAAGTAATAAGATAGTTCCCTCAAACTTGAGGACTTACCAAAGCTTGCTTCAAAGGATCACACTAGCCACATGGAGGATGATCAAATGATGCTCCGATCTTTATGGTAATATCATGTAGGCATAGAGTATGCGTTAGTACTTTTGAATGTACTAATTATGTACGATGCAATGTAGCAAGACATAAGCCTATATAGTTAAAATGCATAATAATAATCAATAGATAAGTGTAATCTCAATATGGCATGCATGATCAATGCTTGAAGTAGAACATGCTTGTAAATCATTCAACTTATATAGAGTATCATAATACATGTGTGGGAAGAGACCCTATTCGATAAAAGTAAGACCAAGTGAGCTACAACTTGGAATCCCGATGATTACCCCTCATCGGTAAAGAGTGGTCTACCTAGAAGGTAAATCATACTTCACCTCATGGGAGCCCATCCCATTTCGGAGAAGTAACACCCCCCTCCCTTATGGGAACCTATCTCATTTCAGGGCAGATATCATGAAAAAGTGCACTAAATAAATCTACTACCCTAGCAAGGGTAAAGCATAAACCTATATTAGCATATAGTTTGAGGAAAGGAGTATGGACTCTTGAATACAGTCCATGCTAACATCCAATTCATCGATGTTAAGTCTAATCCCACAGAATACATGAAATAATCATACTTTAATCATAATATCAATAGCTTGTCAGAACATTACTTGAGTAGCGCATAAACATGCTTGACCTCTAATGGTAAGCCTAACTTGAAAACATGAGAGTAATAATAATAACATATGGACCCTTGCTTTAACATGATTGGCCCACAAGAGGTAAAAAACTTGAAATAGTGATTGACTTGATATTGTAACATCATTGATACTTTTCATGAATTTAATACATATTTGAAAGCCTTTAAGCATCTTGGAGTTTCTTGACTTGTAAATCATGTAATATATCATCAATAACTTGAAAATTCTTGACTTGACATCAAACACTTGGTGGGTTCATGATACTAACTCAAAATCATGTAATTCAAGAGTGAAATAAGATAATAAAACTTAATGCAAATCAATCCACCAACATGTAATAAAACCCCCATGTTGAGTACCTTGAAATACATTATCAAATCTCATAATAGATTATAGTTTCCTAGCTCAAAACATGCATAGTCTCAATAGACAAAATCAATTCATGGTATAAGCTTGAAATAGATACACATGCATAATCAATCCATATTTCATAAAACCCCAACATAATTTATACTCATAATTCATAATTAAAAAAAATACCCATATGTAATACAACTTAAAAATATGCAATTTTCATGAAAAGGAAGATTCGGCTCCATGGTTGAAAGGAAATGGATGAAGCCCACATACCTCAAACTTGATTTTTCTTGAGATGTGGTTGAAGAAAACTTGGAGCATGAAGAGAATCCTTGAGTTCCAAAGTTAGTCTTGAAATACTTGAAATTTGAATGGAAATTTTAATAAAGTGTTGGAGAGGTTTTAGAGAGGGGTTTCGCGTGATATAGAGTTGAAAAAATGGCTAAGTATGGGATATTTCACGTGTAAATGGGCATGGGGCCAACTCCAATTCCCTTAGGCCAAAACGGAAAATTAAGAAAAAACTAACATTGCTCGGCGATGGACATTTCCGAAGCACATTTTTGGGGCATTTCAAGAATACTTTAAGAAGTTGTTGAATTTAAGGAAATACTCTCTAAAACTCATAGAACCTTTCTTGAGGTTTATAAACTCTTTCATCTTCACCTCCCTTAGGTCATTGGGAAAAAAACAGTTGAAGAAGGCAGCTCTAAATTCCTTGGAAAATATAGGCTCTTCATTCCCTCTCTCTAGATTCCATTGAACAATCCAAATTTGACCAAGGCCTTTGAGTTAATAGGTCGTAAACTCCACTTTCTACTCTGAGCTTACCCCCATAATATCAAGAAATTTGTATACCTCATAAATGATTCTTGGGGGACTTTCTCCACCTTTGAGATGTAGAACTCCGGAGGATTCATTGTTCTAAAATCGTTCACTGTTGAAGCAGGGGTAGGAGCATGAAGAGATTGAACTCCTCATTTGTCCATGATCTTTGCCAATAAAGTGACCACATTCTAGAATTCAGTACGAGTGAGCCCTTCTTCTTCTTGAGGAGCTTGTAGAGCTAGAGTGGTTGGTTCGCCCTCGGGGGTGGGAGCTCTTTCTTCTATTCTTCTTGGTGGAATAATCTAGAAGAGCAAAAGACCATCCATTAGAGAAAGAAATCGTTAATTTAAATCCAAAGCATGATATAGATTTATGAAGAAGCGAATCATTACGTAGAATGCCTCATAGCCTCCTATTAATAGTTATGGCGTGCTTCACAATCTTGAACAAGACTCTACTTGACGCAGTGTGTTACATTTCTGAGGATCATTTACAAACCTAATTCTCTGATATCAATCTTGTCATGACCTAGGCCTATGGCCTAGATATGACACGATAAATAGGAACACCCCAAATAAGACTTATAAGCATACATAGCACATCCTTTGATGCGGAAGCATAATTAACCAATAAGTAACAAACAATTCTAAGGGAAGCAGGGCTTTGGACTGACACTCTAGGGATGTTATAGGGGACAGGATTAGCATGAACATATAGCAAATAAAGTCTAAGGGGCGAATATGTATGACTCACACTATGAGAGTAATATGGACTTAGGACTTCCATCTCATCATCAAAATGTATCAACACATAGAAGAGGATAAGGACTAAGGAAAGTCTCAAATAGTTATGTAAAATTAATAGGAGTCACGTTCACAACATCCATATCCAACCAAACCATCTAGTTACCTGGAGGAGGAGGATGGATAGCATCTCAGATCCTTACATGGTGAGATAATGGAGGGAAAAAGTATGCATTAGTACTTGTAATGTACTAACTATGCGGGATGCCATGCAAAAAGGAACATAAGCCATATTCTAAACAATTTTCATAACCATAACCAATGGATAAAGGTTCAATATGACATGAACGATCAAGGCTTAGTCAAAATATGCATGAAGAATTACCAAGTCATATGGCATATCATACATAGATGGGAAGGGACCATAGCTGTCTTGTAAGACCAAGCGAGCTACTACTTGGAGTCCCCATGTTCACTCTACACCGGATAAAAGTGGTCTACACCAAACACTTCACCTTTAGACACTTACTTCATTTCAAAGAGCATTCCATGAACACATAACAGGAACACCACCCTCTTCGATTAATGTATGAGAGGAGTCCTTACTGGAACTAAACCCTTTTTGGTTATTAATTGCATGTCCTCTTTAAATCAATCAAAGTAATCCACCATAATAATGTGAAGCTTAGTTAGGGAATCCAAATCCCTTATAAAACTCATAAATTTCACTTGACATTTCAATGTAATATAGTGTACAAAAGTAGAAAACCATAAATTATTTCATTATAAAATCATGTAAAAGGCTTCATGCAACTATCATAAGTAACCTATAACTAGAAAATATTGCATGGAGAAGGTTCGTTGATCTTTGTGGAGGAAAGATCTCCATAAATAAAAACCCACATACCTTAGTGTTATTAGAACTGAAAATCGTTTAGGAGAGTGAAGAAAATTTGAAACCCTAACTTGGACTCATTTCTTGAAGGCCTTGAGAAACATGAGCATGATTGGGAGGAGTTTAGGAATTTGGATATTTTAGAATGGGCGAGAATAGAGAAGTTTAGGGTTGTAAAGGGATGAAAAGGGCTTATTTGGGGGCATAAATGACACATCATAAGCATGGATGATATGGAGAAGTTGAATTTTCTCCTCCTAAAAATCTGTCAAACAGGATCACTTGCCCTTGATTACTGGCTATGGTCTGTCCACTGGTCATTAAAGGGATCTCATCCTGGTACACACATTTTAGACTTCCCTGAAACACAAACCACGACTCCAACTATGTCCCATCGACAAACCTACGAGCCAGACTGCTAACTTTAGGAAATCATTTTCCATATAGTCTACCCTCCATTCCATGAGCATCAGCTATGGCCAGTGATTTATTCGACATCTTGTAGACCCCTTCGTGAAACCCACTGATACTAAGAAAATTCCAGAATTAATTTCTTAGGAACTTTTACGCCTTCCAACACGTGGAGCCTTACATTTCTTCATTATGAATAGTTTAGGAGCACCCCACAAAGACCTACGTAGCATAATGTATCCCTTTTGAAACTAGTCCCTCATTTGTTCCTTATACTTCTCTAGGGCCATACAATAAAGAAGAATGAAAATAGGTTGGATATTGAGGAGAAGATCTATGCCAAATCTATTTCTCTTTCAAGTGGCACACCTGGTATATCATCGAGCAAGACATTGAGGAACTCAGTGACAATGGGAAACTGACACATGAAAAGGGACCTTGGAAGTGGAATCTTCAAGACTCACTAAATGATAAATACACCCCTTAAAAATAATCTTATTGGCCATATTGTAGAAAATAGACTGACCCATACACATTGAATTATTACCTTCTCACTTAAGAATAGGTTCATCAGGGAATTAAAATTTGGCTCTACAGGTTCTACATTAAATTGAGTATATGAGGCATTAACCATTCCATTCCAAGAATTACGTCAAAATAAATCATCATAAGTCCAAAAAGATCACAACGAATGACTTTATGCAAGATAGACATGAGGAAATGTTTGTGGAATCTTCTAGAAACCACAAACTAACCTATTGTAGTACAAATTGAAAAAAGGTTTTAATATAACTTTTTTACATACTTAAAAGTTGAAAACCTTCAACACACTGGTGCAACGTCTGGAGTCTTTTCCATATCTTGCCTAGTATGCTAAGCATAGAACCAATTGGTGTATTGGAAACCTCCTTGAAAATTCCCACCTTGCACCACTTGTCCTTTAGAATAAGCAAAACTATCACCGCTCCTTCAACCTTTTCTTGGTGATTGGGTTTACCACACTTAAAGCATACATTCAAACGGGCAAAACATTCTCCTTTATGAAGCCTTCCACACTTCTTGCAATTTGGTGTAGCCTAAGCTCCTGCACCTTTTTGTACCTTGGGGGTTAACCCCACTATCCATATTGGTCCTTTTGGGAGAAATATTGGTTGGACCATTACCCATAAGACTTTGACCTCTATGGAATTCACTATTTTCAACTCTTCTGGCCCTTTGGTGGGAGAATCTACTACCCTCAATTTGAGCACTCTTGGACTACTTAGCATGTTTCCTAAACTTCTTATCTTCGACTTTTTCTACATAAGCCTTGAGTCAAGATATGTCCATTTTCCTCAATGACATAGCAGTCTTATAATCCTTAGGGAAAAAATCTGAAGCACTAGAGATAACTTACTCATCCGTGCCCTTTGATCAGTACCATGAAAGTTACACACTTAGACAATTTGGTGATCTTTAGGAGATACTCCCTCTCGATCACATTTCCTTGCAGTAAGTTGACGAAAGCTTAGAATTTGGGTACCCTTAGATAAAAGCTTAGAATTTTTCTACCCTTAGCTTTAGTGGAAAGAATCGATCTAGGAAGGCACCCTTGAACTCTTCAAAAGTAGTTGGTCCTACGTCTTCATCCCTCCTATAACGATCCAACCTAGGCCTAGTTGTCACACGATGAATGTGACACCCCTGGGCAGCTCATCCAAGCCATTTTACATATCAAGCATTATAGGCATATAGATTCACAAGATTTGCATAAGTAAATGGGTAAGGGACTATGGGATGCCATAGGACAATAAAGCAACATAAAAAACATAAATAGGTAAGGGATTATGGGATGCCATAGGACAATGAGGCAGCATAGAAAGCATACATATTGTCAAAACAACATACCAACTAGACCATGGATCGATGGAACCAGTATCGATTGATTTTTATTAAATAGAAGAGACCCCAAACATTAACAATATAGAAAGTAAAATCCTCCAAAGCACAACATACATATAAAGTCCAAAAGATACATAGCAAGAAGGAAAATGGTAGAGGCATGAACTAAGGGCTCACCAGAATAACACTAGTCTTGAACGTTGGAGAAATAGCCTCGAGCTAGTGGAGAAGCACCCATCCCTACATGATTAAATCATGTAGTCCAAATATATGTTAGTACTTTTGGAATATACTAAGTATGTAAGATGCAAATTCAAGCACGAAGTTCTAATGCCATCATTCATATGTAAGGACTTACATATTTTGGATGGTAACGGTAACATAAACATGAGCTTAAGCATGCACTACAAATAACGTTCAATGTGAACAAGAGTAATGCACAAAAGAAACACATGTAATGGAACCAAGACATAAATCATAGAAATTGTTGGAAAGGATTGTAATCGACCTATAAGGTCATGTGAGCTACTATATGTAATCAAATATAACCCCCAATGTCGGAATAGAGAGACCACTTGCTAGGTGTAGCTCCGTAACTTTGCATGCATCATCATATAATATATTTGGCCTATGTACACCCACTAGCCTAGCCTACAAGGGATCATATGGTGGCATATAGTTAATGGGGCAAAGGGTTGCTTCTAGGATTTCCTTACAAAACCCAATCGTGATGCATCATTCGGTGCTAAGTTATCCAACAAAATCTTTTAAAGGATAAGACTAGTCAAATGATGACACTTAAAATCATAAGTAGCAATCTCAAGAGAAGCTTGCGCAAAACGTACCACAAAGTGAGTATTGTCATTTTATCTTGGGGACCATCATAAATATCTTTTAAGGCATTGTTAACATACTTATATCTTTAACAAATAATAACTTTAACATCTTTCTTTTATGCCCTAACCTTTTAATATAAGACTTGCAAGACATGACTTGAAACCTAGTGGGCTGGTTCATAAGTTAAAACATTCATAATCACGAGGTTGATGCATAATAATGTGAAATATGCTCATTCAAAATATCTAAAATAGTCCACACTTCATCATTAAAACTCATATCATTGGGTTCATCACTATCAACTTAAAATACATGAAAATACTTAGTAGGACATCATATGGCGACATTGAAAACATATAATAACATAAAATATGAAGAAATAATCATAAGCATGCATAGTGAAATTTAAGAAACTTAAAGAGATGATAAGAACCTTATGGAGGACTTTGTGTGTTAAAGGAGACCAACAATCAACACACATACCTTGGGTAGGCCTATGAAGAAGGAACTTGATGATATTTAAGAATCCCCTCAAAACCCTAGCCTCCCTAGCTTGTCTTTCCTTCTAGAGAGAATATGTTTGCCTTAGTGAATTTTAGAAGTGAAAGGATGAAAGGACCAATAAGGGAATCCTTAGAGTTTTTAAGGTCTGATTTAGGGCCCTAGGAGTCCCAAAATTGACAAGGTTGAGTCCTAAGATTGATTGAAGGGAAAATATTGCCCTTCTTTAAAACTGTTGGACACCCTCCATGAAACCCCAATTATGGGCCGTGGATGGGACCACAGGCCATAGATGGGACCACAGGTTGTGGTCCTTGTCATTCAGTTCTCCATTCCTAATCTTTATATTTGTTTACCAAACCCTATGCACGAAACCTCTACTTACGGTACGTGCTAAATCTATGGTTTGCAAATTTCCTCATGAATTCCTTCCACACTGTAACACCACTAAATGCAGCCTGAAAGATCCTATGATGCATTTTTTTAAATATCATAAAATTCATGCAGAATTTCAGAAATCTGACTTAATATTCTTATTTAGAGGGATAAATTATGTGGGAAGATGGTTACCTACAAGGTATAGCTTGCCCATATCAAAAAAATATTTTTTCTTGATGAAATTGCATAAACCAGTAGGGTCGGGTTTACATGTGACGCGGACTTGCCATGCCATAAGTAAAAAATTCTCGAATCTTCTCTGTTTCAGCTGAGGGCAATTGGGTAATAACCTATTGCCTATATAGATGTGAATTTTGAATTTTTCATCCATTTTATGCCCTCGAACTCAAAGAAATACTCTAAAAAATTCTCTCAAATCTTCTTAAATCTTTCATTCAATCTCAAACTTTTCAAGTACTCTTGTTGGAATTCAAGAAATCAAGTGAAGTCAAAGTATTCTTCAAGTTCCTTTCAAGAAATTTCTAAAGTTTATGGTATATGAGTTTTCAATCCACGGGTCCTTCCACCTATTGAGCCCTAAAACTATTTCTATTAATTTTTTTATCCTAATGACTAATTCTTTATGTGTTTCTTCTACTATCACTCCATTGCATGAAATATGTTAGGAATTTGTATTTTATTGATATATTGATGCATGGGCTCCTACTAATAATTGAAATTATGTATGCTTATAATACTAAAGCTTTGTAAGGTATGGCTTCTTGAAAGAGTTGAAAATATTATGAATTTTTAAATGGTTTTGATGACACATAAATTGGGGTTTTGCTAGTATGGTGGGTTGTTTGAATGAATTCTTAAATGACTTTAATTTGCCCCTCTCATGTTCCTTATTCTTGAATTCTATGACTTTAAGCTTAAGTACATATATCCACCAGGTGTTTGACTAAGTAATGTGGCAAACCTCTTATGTGATGAAGGTTTTATGGTAAGACATGTGATTTATGAATGTTGATAATGTTGAAGGGAAATTAAGCATGCTATGACCTCATGAGAATGTTATGAATATTATGAAGCCCTTTAGTTGATATTACGATATGATGGCTGGATGAGCTATTTTATGATATTCAAAGCTATAAATATTGTAATATCGTGAGATACTATGTAGTTGAGCATTGTATGAGATGAATTTCAAGTCTCCACGTCCATGTTTTGAAAGTTGATATGTTCGATTGTGATAGGTTATTTAAGAATGATTTAAATTGATGATATTCACTATATGTCTTAAAGTATGATTTCTAAAATATGAGGAATGAAGGCTTATGAGACACTCTATGTTTATTATTAATTTATGAAGAGTTTCTTATGAATGAATATCGATGGTAGGGGATCTCCCATCTATTTAATTAATGAATGTATTATGCTGGAGGAACTCTCATCTAAGGAATAATTAAGGAGCTATATTATGACTTTGACTCTATGATATAAGTGTATTAGGGATTGAATAAATTGCCTTTTTACATGACTTGAAATGATTTTATGATATGATACTATGACTTATGATTTTGCTACTTTTGTGAGAAGGACTACCTAGAATCGAATGGACAAGAGGTGAGTACCCAGGTCCCAAAACTATATGCCACCATAAGTAAAAGGATTAAAGGCGATTACCCAAATCCCTAAGAAGAGAGTTACCATAGATATAAGGGTTTGAGACGAGTACCCGAGTCCGACTGTTGTGGCGAATACCCGAGTCCAAGAACTATCGAGGAGTACCCAGTTAACACATTGCTTAGTGGATCCACTTAGCACTAGGAGGTTCACCTTGGCAAAGTGATTTCCCCCTTTCATATTATGTAGGAGAAACATCGGGACTCCATGGATTTGCTCACATGGTTTATGTCGGTTATGGTCCCTCTTACTATGTCTTATGAACTCCCCAAGGCTTATGGTATATGTCACACTTGATCTATTATTTTCTTATATATGCTCATGATCCCCTCATGTCCCCATGATTTCCTCTTATGATTATTTATGATGGAACCTTCTAATTATGTCAAAATATGCTTACTACAACTGATGGTGTTTGAAATTCATATAACTCATCCCTTTACAAAGTCAAATGATTTCCTCACATTTGTTTATTGTCCCTTGATATTAAAAATAGTGTTTCTCCTAATGACATATGACTCTCTCTTTTCAAGTATGCATGGTGTTTTTCTTTATGTTTATTAATGGTCCACATAGTATGTTGATCTTTTACTTATGCATGATACATATATGTTTCTTATTATTTTAAATTTAAGGGTTTATCATGAAATCAATTAATTGCACATTTCTTAATTTCCCTATATATTATCTTCTGTTGCATGACTTAAGAAATTTTTTAAAAATCATTATATTGTTGATATTTTATGGTTTATGCTTTATTACGTTGCATGCCCACATAGCAGTACATTCAAAGTACTAATGCATAGTTTTTGCCTACATGATCTAACCATGTAGGGACTGAAGTGCTTGTTCATCCTCATCCACGTGGATAGTTGGCTTACTTGAAGATTGCTATTAGTGAGTCCTCCATTTCGGGGACAACAACCACTTTCTTTTCAATCTATATTAATGACTTAGTTACGTTTGAACATCTACTATTGAGGGTGAGTCGGGAGATATCTTGGCCCCTATCCCACTCATGTTAGGGGTTGGTGGATATATGTGATGGGCTTGACTCCTATGATTCTTATGTATAAGTTATGGAAGACTTTCCTTAGTCTATATTCCCCCTTCTATACTTGTTGTATGTTGATGATGAGACAAAAGTCGCAAGTCCCTATCCTCCCCATAGCGTAAGTAATTCTTACCCAACCCTTCAGATTTATTTGCTATGTGATTCATACAAATCCTCTTCCCTATAATATTCCCATAGTGTAAGTCTAATGTCCCGCATCCCTTAGAATTATTTGTTGCTTGCTTCTTATAAAATTATACTTCCACAACCAAAGTTGTTCGATTTTATTTGGGATTCATATTGGCCAGTTACATCTAGGCCCTAGGCTTGGGTCGTGACAAGCTTGGTATTAGAGCACTAGGTTTCCACATGGTACTCGAAAATCCAACACACCATGTCAAGTAGATTCTCTTCATGGTTGTGAAGTGCACCATAACTATGAATAGAAGGCTATCAGTCATTTTAGAAAATGGTTCACTTCTTCAGAATCTATGTTGTGCTTTAGACTTAAATTTAGGTTTCCTCTCTCTAATGGATGGCCTTTGATCTTCTAGATCTTGCAACCCAGAAGAAAGGCATAAAGAGTTCCTACATCTGAGGGTGATTCAGCCCCTCCGATTCCTCAAGCTCCTCAAGAAGAAGATTGGATCAGCACGCCAAATGTTAGAATGTCATTGCTTTCTTGGCACAAGCCATGACTAACTAAATGAACCAAGAAGCCTAAGCTCCTACTTTTTTCTAAACTGTGAGAGACTTTACACGAATGAACCCTCTAGAATTTTATGGCTGCAAAGTTGAGAAAGACTCCTAAGAGTTCATGCGCGAAGTGTACAAAGTACTTGCTATTATGGGGGTGTGTACGGAGGAGAAAGATGAATTAGTGGCCAATCAACTTAAGGGACTTGCTCAAATTTGGTTTGTATAATGGAAGCTTGAGATAGGGAACAATGAGTCAATCTTACTGGAGGAATTCAATGTCACCTTCCTAAACTAGTTTATTCCTATTGAATTAAGGGAGGCAAATATGATGGAGTTCGTGAATCTTAAGCAAGGCCCCATGAGTGTGATTGAGTATTCCTTTAAGTTCAAAAAGTTCTCAAAATATGCTCCTCACTTGGTTGTTGACTGTAGGGCAAAGATGAACAAGTTTGTATCGGAGATATCTGACTTTGTTAATAATGAATATTACACCGCTATGCTTGTTGGTTAAATGGATTTGTCTCTGCTCATGACTTATTCCGAGCAACTTGAAGGGGAGAAGCTTAGGAAGATAATGGAGTGGGAGTCCAAGAAGGCTTAGATTGATGACGGGTCATCTTTTGATATTGCTTTTAGGCCTATGTTTCAAAAGGATTGGGTGACTAGACCCAAGTATCAATGTGAGTGTTGGTAGTCAAGCTTCTCATACATGCAACAAGTATGGAAAGCACCATCCAGGAGACTGTTTAGCTTGTTCGAAAGCATTTTTTGGGTGTGGTGCGATGGATCATATGTTAAGACATTATCCATGGGTCCCTAAGAATTATAAGTATAATCAACGACGATCTCAACCGTACGCCTCTAAGGGTCCATGGACTTAATATTGTGCTTCATTTGGTACGTTATGAATTCTCCTTATGTGATAACAAAATTTGCGAAGATTGGCTTTATGTCCAAGGTGTTATGATTGATGTTTGGGTGTTTGTGGTTGAGTTAGATGTTGGTGGAAGCGATAGTTTCATATTAAAACCTCATGCATCATTTAGTTTAGTCTTGACTTGGTTTGTTGTGCATACACGTTTATGGAGTAGGATTTGACTGAAGTCCCATATGCAGTTGAGTGAATATGTTACTTGTGCTTTTAAAATGATTTTCTTTGCAAAGTAGTTTCAGATTTTCATGAAACTATGTTTGAATTGTCTTATTGCATTTGTGATAGGTTGGTAAATGTTATTCCACTAAATCTGTGCTAGCTTTGTTCACATTCGAGGACGAATATTGTCAATGGGGGATATTGTAACCCCCCTAAATGTAGCTTGAAAAGACCCCATGATGCATTTTTTCAAATATCTTAAAATTCATGCAATATTTCATAAATTTGACTTCATATTTTTGTTCAGAGGGAAAAATTGTGTGGGAAGCCAGTTACCTATGGTTGTCCGTGTTAAAAAATTATTTTTTTATTGAAATTGTGCAAACCAAAAGGGTTCACGACAATTCTATGACGCGCACTTGTTGTGCCATAGGTAAACCATTTCCTAGTTTTCTCTATTTCA